>JAFMSR010000011.1:43907240-43984740 GCA_022818135.1 Saxidomus purpurata
ATAAGACGAATAGTTTTATTTAAAGAATAAAAGAGAACAGCCAAAATTTCACGAAATGCAAGGAATGCACGGAAAACTACAAGTTTCAAGACAGCGACTTCGTGTAAGCGCAGCAAATAGTACCCCATCAAACATTTTTTTTTCGTTTAAATGAACGTGCTAAAATTGTAATAGATTTTATTTTTGAGTGATATACCGGTTAATATAATCACTGTGTGTCGTGTTGATGCCTCGTAAATAATCCATCAGGCCTTAGTGATTAGATTACTACTCGTCTACACTCCCCACAGGGATATACTTACCGGCGTATCACTCAAAAGTGAAATCTATTTCCTAATCATAACACAATGTATATAACTAACAGTACTTTAGATATAATAAATAACTAACACTTAATGTAAGTTCCTTATTATTAATGCTTCTGTAGATACTTCTGGCCCATTTTAAAATTGGTCAAATTTAATGTTTTCAGTTTTTGGGGAAAAAAAGGCTTTTCCTAATAACGAAAAGACAGAAAACCTGCAAAATTCCATAGGGTTTGCATTTTAACTTACAATATATTTACTAAGCAAAATATGTAATGTGTCTACTTCGCTCTAATTATATACACCACCGATTTCAGAGTCTAATAGTAATATTGGTGTGATCAAAAAGTCAATAACTTTTTTCGATTTGCATAAATTTTCAACACATACATATGTGAACGTATTTACGAGCTCAACATTTCAATTAAATGTTATGTGACACTACTTATACTAAGATGCGTCCAAACATATGACATGTGCTAGGAAGACGACGATAGAATATTTTCTGAATTCCTTTTAGACCTCTATAAATATATTGAATATTTCGCTAAAGCCTATCTAAAGTACAAAGATATTACAGCTTCAAAACACAACTGGGAAAAATTTAGAAAAGTACAAGCTGTGAAAGATGGGTTATTAACCTTAAGATATTTTTATAACTAATGCTAAGTGAATTTCTGAAATAAGACACTGAACTCCATTAACATTAATATACTGCAACTACTGCTTTATGTGTATCTAATACCGTCCTAGAACTTCTCCAGTTTCTGTCTCTTTGACCTATATCATCAGGTGAGCTAATAAAACTAGTATAAACTTACTACGCATGACAAAGAACCAGCAACACTGTTGTGGGTCAGGACTATAGCACAATATTAATGTAGAGTAACAGCAATGGACTCCTAAACTGATAACATCTATAGCCGTGGCCGTTTTCCTGTCGCATTTCGCTATAGTATACTATCATACACAGACGTTGTTCACTACATAAAATCCTATACAACTTTAAGTGGAATATTCTATTATAAATAACCGCTAAAAATAGGGGTGTACCACATACCTCAGTAGCCATACAAACGTCAGTAAGTGTACTACCCGACCTTTATGAGTTGCATTAAAACAAGAGGGCCAAGATGGCCCTATATCGCTCACCTTGGTACAAGTCCACTTGCCTGGTGGAAGATCACTAGATAATGTTATATACCAAATAAGTTTTCCTATAACTATAACACTATAACAATATATAACTATAACTATGTTATATAACTATAACACTATAACAATATATAACTATAACTATGTTATATAACTATAACACTATTTCCTATAACACTGACCGTTCCAAGGCGGTGCCCCACTGTGTTCCTTTAATTGTTCGTTTTGTCCTCGTGTGTTTGCTTTGTATGCTAGTGTGTGTTGGTAGTGTATATGTGTGTGTGTACATGATTGTGTGTGTGTGTCGTTTGTGTGTGCGTGTGTGTGTGTGTGTGTGTTGGTGGTGTGCACTTCTGGGTGCTGTGGGGTTCGTTTTGGGGAGGCTGCGTTTTTGGTACGTGGCATTCCCTGTTTGATATTATTTTTTTTTTTTTTTTTTTTTCCTATATACGCCTTTGTAAAACAAATGATCCCCCCCCGGGCAAAGTCAATTTTGACCCCAGGGGCATAATTTGAACAAACTTTGAAGAGGTCTACTAGGCAATGTTACATGCTAAATATCTAAGCTCTAGGCCGTGTGGTTTCAGAGAAAAAGATTTTTAAAGTTTTCCCTATATAAGCCTATGTAAAACTAAGTGACCCCCGGTGCGGGGTCAATTTTGACCCGGGGGTCACAATTTGAACAATCTTGGTAGAGGTCTACTAGCCAATGTTACATGACAAATATCTAAGCTCTAGGCCTTGTGGTTTCAAAGAAGAAGATTTTTAAAGTTTTTACTATATAAGCCTATGTAAAATTAAGTGACCCCCGTGCGGGGTCAATTTTGATGCGAGGGTCATAATTTGAACAATATTGGTAGAGGTCCACTAGCCAATGCTACATGCCAAATATCTAAGCTCTAGGCCTTGTGGTTTCAGAGAAGAAGATTTTTAAAGTTTTTACTATATAAGCCTATGTAAAACTAAGTGACCCCTGGTGCGGGGTCAATTTTGATCAGGGGCTCTTAATTTGAACAATCTTGGTACAGGTCTACTAGCCAATGCTACATGCCAAATATCTAAGCTCTAGGCCTTGTGGTTTCAGAGAAGATTTTTTAAGTTTTTCCTATATATTCCTATGCAAAACTAAGTGACCCCCGGTGCGGGGTCAATTTTGACCCGGGGGTCATAATTTGAACAATATTGATAGAGGTCCACTAGCCAATGCTACATGCCAAATATCTAAGCTCTAGGCCTTGTGGTTTCAGAGAAGAAGATTTTTAAAGGTTTTACTATATAAGCCTATGTAAAACTAAGTGACCCCCGGTGCGGGGTCAATTTTGACCCGGGGGTCATAATTTGAACAATCTTGGTAGAGGTCCACTAGACAATGCTACATGCCAAATATCTTAGCTCTAGGCCTTGTGGTTTCAGAGAAGATTTTTAAAGTTTTCCCTATATATGCCTATGCAAAAACTAAGGGCCCACCCGCGCGGGGTCAATTTTGACCCGGGGGTCATAATTTGAACAATCTTGGTAGAGGTCCACTAGACAATGCTACATGCCAAATATCTAAGCTCTAGGCCTTGTGGTTTCAGAGAAGAAGATTTTTAAAGTTTTTCCTTTTTTTTTGCCGTTGCAACCAGAGTTCTGCATGGAATGGAATTCTTTGAACAATTTTGGTAGAGCTTCATGCAAGGAACATTCCTGCATAGTTTTATCAACATTGGCCTAGAGGTTTCAGAGGAGATGTCATTTGAATCAAAATGTTGACGGACGACGGACAATCATCGATCAGAAAAGCTCACCCTGGCATAGCCAGGTGAGCTAATGACACCGAAAACATTGGCACGTGACAGTACATATAGCGGTCACACTGACGACATGTACATTCGTGTTAAAAGCATTCAGTTTTGCAGCACACATCATAGTTTGTCGTTTTCCCGTCGTTTTATTGTAATGAAATTCGTTAAATATATTTTCTTTATCATTCATTGTATGTTTTACACCAAAACGTAAAGTAAACATACATAGTTAGTTAAAGAGTTAAAACAAGGTCTGGCTCAACAAGTCCCGCTCTGATGCTTTCAAATTTGATTTATGTACGCTGTCATATGATTTTTTGTATTGCGAGCTGTTAAATATCAGTGTTATTTCATTCACGAATTTCCATAATTTCATCATGTATAATACACGCTTATGTAAATAAAATAAACAAATTGTATAAAAGATAAAATTATCCGTCGGTCATGTCTTTCGTTTCATTTTCATGTCCAAATTTTTATTGATTTGCATTGTTGTCTGTTACTCAACACCCCAGCCCTTATACGCTTTGAAAGTAAAAGCACAATACACATTCGAAAAGCTCCTTGTTCACTGTCGGGATTGCATTACATGTAGACCTGAAATAGATACTGGGAATTTGATTTATCTCAGTATTTTCCCTCATGAACAAGTAGATTTCGGCAGGCAGGTATGTTAAAGGCGTTGGATTTGTCAGACGAAAACGACACTAGAGTGTTCGAATCGCAGATGCTTGGGGTCTGGACCTCACCCCCTTCGCCCCTGCTCACTGCAGTATCTTTTAATAAATCCTACAACTGCGTGTAAGCGTACCAATTACTGTTGCAATTCCTTATTCAACTTAACCTACTGATCACATGTTTATAGTGTCAATGTATATAAATATACGTATCGTACAACATGGGACAAGAATTGATTCCATACCACATTCATGTGGTTCGAATAAATAACAAGTGCTGCTAAATCCGTAACGACCTAGTATTCAAATACTGATAATTTCAGAAATTTGACATTTTTTTTTCATGTCAGGACGATGTGAATAGGCCTTTTTATGAAAAAAAAATATCACAATGATCACCAATGATGTAGGATGGCATATGTTACTGCAGTTATAACAGTAATTTAGCGTCAAATACTGTTCGTTATATCTTGAAGCAATAAATTGTATAAACATGTACAAATATTGTCATACACATGAAGACAATTTAATATGTACTCAAAAGTGTGTTAACAACTTCTAACGTAAGGTTCCGGGAACATACATGTAATGCATTTATAATAGTTTATGCACTTGCGGTAGCGATTTTAAAAGATGATATCCTTGAATCATTCACAAAGTAATGGCCCCTGCAGGAATACTACCTTCTGATGCATGTATTTTCTCCAATATAAACAACATCACCACGGATTGTAGCGACTTCAGACTTTTTCGGGTTTTTTTTTCGGACTGTAAATTGTCACACGGTAGTATAATGGTGCTTCATTTTCATTTTTCGGAATTCAGAAACCTTCTTGTGACCTCGTAAGTAAGCTCGAGTCTACAGTTTCAAACTATGGTGAAGAAGATTGGTTTTACGGCAAAACCTATTAACAATTATAATTGAGTAACACTGGTATTTTATAGTGGTATTGAATTGCGTGCCGTACAACCTACGCTTCAAAAATGCTGTATCTCTGTTTCCTTCAAAGCTATTGACTAAATTGTCAAGCACTAGTAATTTTGAATCCACTGAATTGTTTTTTACCTTGTACATACGATCTACCAAAGACGCAAAGAAAGATTTTAATTAACGACGGTAACGTACTAATGACACCCCTAATTAAGGCAGTAATTCTATAATGGATTCTTCCACTTGATGTATCGACAGATGTATCGGTTTTTTATCAGAAAGAAAGGTGTATAGACGTAGTTAAACTAATGTGAAATGCGACAGGAATATAGCCACGGCTGTAAGTCAATTCCAGTATTGTTACGGAAATTGTTCAACTATTCCATTTTAAAGGGACACATCCTATAACTGATGTCGAACTAAATAACCTCCAAATGTAAATAATAGATATAACTTGAAGGGGCACTCCCTACATCTAGCAGATTTATATTCTCGAAGTATAGAGTATGTGTTCAATGAATGTAGAATGATAAAGAAATACAATTTCAAAGAAGAACCTATGGCGAAACATGCTTTATTTTACCACAACTTATAAATAAAGAGTCTTTCAGTAATAAATCGCATCCATCCATTAAATGTACAACTCTATAGATTATTGAATGGTTTACGGTGCTGCAGTAAATTTTAAACCGCTGATTGTATCGATAATGACTGGAATGCATAGCTGAAACTTTTAGGTTAAGTTACAAAACTTCCACAGATTCTATCTTTTATGTTTTGGAGGTTATTAAATTTGACATCAGTTATAGGGTATGTCCCTTTAACCTAAAACTTTCAGCTTTATATTCCAAGTCATTATCGATAAAATCAGCGGTTTAAATTACAGCCGTGGTATTTCCCAATAGTATAGTTTCATATAGAGACGTTATACACTAGCTAAAATCCGATACAACTTTAAATGGAAGATTCTATTAAAAATAACGACTCACAATAGGGGTGTACTATATATCTCAGTAGCCAGGTATCGATCGATAAATACAACGTCAGTAGTGTACTTCCCGGCCTTTATCATTGTGAGTTGCATTATTTAAAAAAAAGTATTTTATTAAATAAATCTACACCTTAGTGCATTTATTGATCCAAAGTAAATACACCTCAATGCTGTTTAGTTTAACACAATTCGTAACAAATAAAGGTAGCCTACTTTCCATGACTGAATAGAATACGACCGCACATCTCGAACATTTGGAATTTAACTTCAAACGATAATATATGTATTACAATCCCATCCTTACGGTATCAATTTAAAATGCACACATTTAAATAGATCTGTAAATGTATTTTTACGGGCATGGTGTGACAAAAAGAGTGACACAGACATTTTCCCGACACCTTCATATCCTGCTTCCCGGAATGTGATCGAATGAGTACAAAAGTTATTCTTCTGTTTCACGGTTTTATTTGTAATCGTATATACAAGTTATTACATACATACAGTAATTCCGTGAATTTGTTGTAACAACTTGCACGCAGCAAGTGAGTTAATGTGTCATAGAACTTTATACTAATGATTATCATAATAATGGATGTGGGTAGCCAACAACACTGGAAATAAATTTGCACGCGATAGTAAATATAGCGGTCACATTGACGACATGTACATTGTTCCGGTCTAGTTGGAAACAACATGTCCGTGTCAAAAACATTCAGTTTTTAATCACACATAGTCGTTTTCCCGTCGTTTTATTGTAATGAAATTCGTCAGTATACAGTATATTTTTTTTATTATTGATTGTGTGTCTTTACATCAAAACGTAAAGTAAAAATATATAGTATGTTAAAGCGTGATACCATGGTCTCGCTGTAATGCTGTCAAGTTTGGTCAATGAATTTACATAATTTCATCATGTATAAAACATGTACATATTAATGAAATAAACAAAATGGATATGAGATATTACCCGTCTGCCATGTCTGTCGTTTCATTTTCATGTCCAAATTTTGTTGATTTGAACTTTTTTCCGAGACTCATTACCCAAACTCTTTCCCGAAAATAAAAGAATAGGAAAACCATAGGCTTCGAAAGTAAAACCACAATGCACAATCGAAAAGTTTCGTGTTCGCTGTTGGGCTGGCATTACATGTAGACTGCATGGGAATATTGATTTCACAGAAGATAATTTTCACTTTTCAACAAGAAAAGATTTCGGTAGGCAGGTATATTTGTCAGATTTCTTCTCATTTTGACAAAACATTGACAGGACGATGTGAAAAGCGCATTTTTATGGAAAAATTATCACAATGATCATCAATTATGTAGGATGGTGTACTGCAGTTTTAATGAAAATTTAGCAGCTAATACTATTCGTTATATCTTGAAGTATTGAATTGTACATACATGTACAATTAGTGTCATACGCATGAAGACACTTCAAACACGGCTTGATAATATGTTCCCGAAACTGTGCTTTTCGGTTTTATTTAAAAAAAATGACTTCATTAGATAAAAGATCTAGCGTAAAGTTCCGAAAACATAATACATGTTTAATCATACAACCTATACTCATGAACTTGCGGTAGTGATTTAGATTATCAGCCAGAGATATCATTGAATCATTCACAAAGAAATGACCCCTGTCCCTGAATCAACGCAAGAATACTGCACATGCATATTGCATTTTCTCCCATATAGAGAACATCTCGGCAGATTGTAGCGACTGCAGATTGCTTTGGATTTTTGCAACGGACTGTTATAATTACAAATACATATATCACACGGTAATATAAATGGTGTTTTCCATTTTCTTATTTTGGAATTCAGAAACCTTCATGCGACCTCGTAAGAAACCTCGAGTCTACGGGTTCAAACTTTGGTTATGTAGATTGGTTTTACGGTACAACAGAGAGGTTTTCCTTTTCTGACCTTTCGGGATAAACTGAAGTGTCACGAACCTCACGACTTAGTGTATCTCTTGCCTACAGATGGTGGTAATGTTAGCAATATTTCAAAGGGTTAAGTTAATAAATGGATTTTAACCCTATTCATTGTACTTTCAAAGTAAAAAAAGGGCTTACACTCTTGTCTTTGGATGGAAGTGATGGTTAATATAAGTATGGCAAGTTTTAAAGCAATATATCTGTTATGGTTTTGAAATAAATTGGGATAGTACGCAAAACTTGACCCAATACGTAAAACGGCCATAATTTTTTACCGCATATATACCTCTCCAGAGTGTAGTGGACCTAATAAGCACGATTACAAACAAACTGGGAATTATTTTTTTAACTTTTATTATCGTATTGTAAACCCATTAAACTTTAAAGTTTCAAAAACACATTCGTAAGCATTGACATTAGAGGTTAAAGACACTTTCCAACTCTAGTCAATTCCTTCAAAGAAACTTGTTTGGAAATAAAGAAAATTAATAGTCTAAAACAATTGTGCAAACATTTTTTAATAATCAAAATACAACTTTGCACTTTTCATAATAGCCGTCTAGAATATAACCTGTGAACCAGATTGAGCAGTCGTTGGTGATCAATTGTAAAAACTGGAAAGTATTGTGCAAGAAAGGAACAAAGTCATTTTCATCAAGCAACAGTCTTTATTTCCTTCTAAGATGTTGACTAAATTGTCAATCACTAGTGATCTTAAATCCGCCGTAATCTTTTTACCATGTACATATGATCTGCCACCTTTTGACGTAAAGAAAGGTTTAAATTTAAGCGCATGTACTAACGACGTGAATACTAACGACACCCCTATTTTAAGCGGTAATTCTATAATGGATTCTCCCACTTTATGTATCGACAGATGTATCGGTTTTTTTATAGAAAGGAAGGTGTATATCGTAGTTAAACTAATATGAACTGCTGCAGATTAACGGCCACGGCTGTATACAGCAGTACTGTAAACCATTCAATAATCTATGTAGAGTTGTTGTACAATAAAAGGGTGGATGTGATTTATTACAAAAAGCCTCTATAATTGATTAATGTGGTAAAATGAAGCATTTTTCGCAAATGGTTCTTCTTTGAAATTGTATTTATTTATCAGTTTACATTCATTGAACACCTAATCTGCTAGATGTAGGGAGAGTAAATACTGCTGTCAGAATTTCAAAAGTGAAAAATTTAAATGGCCTAAAAATGATGTTAAACTTGAAGCCTAAGGGGGGTTCATGTCCACTCGGGTAAACTAATAGTATCGGTTTATTTTTATCTGAAAGTAATATAGCCGAAGTGTTCCGAGTAGTTGTGAATAGTCAACGTACTGGTTGTTTCCCTTATTTAGGTACCAATCCATGTAAACCGGAAGTCGAAAGGGGATTGTTGAGGATTTCAATGAACGTAATCAATATATTACAAATAAACTTCTTCAACAGGGCTACCGTTATTACAAATTGCGTAAATATTTTGCTAAATTTTACTATCGTAATTCTGATTTGGTTTTGAAATTCAATAGTAATCTAAAGACTCTTCTGCGAGAAGGTATTTCAAAACCCGATTTTTATGGGGATGTGGTTTCGTCGGGCCCTTAAGGGTGTTTCTCTTGGTGCTCTGCCTTCTGCAAAGGCATTGAGTACATACGTTTTTTGGTTCTCAAGGTTTGCTTTTTATATATTTATACACGAGCATTTTTGTGTTTTACATACCATGCCTTTTGTTTCCATTGCGTGTGTTAGAGATTCACCTAGCAGGGATTACTTTTATTTACACTGTCCTGTGACTTTGGAACATGGTGGGGGTAAGAGTGAGGTTGGGTGCGCACCATAAACCGGTTTAAGCTCCCCAGTGGTGTTTTTGCCACTGACCGTTCCAAGGCGGTGCCCCACTGTGTTCCTTTAATTGTTCGTTTTGTCCTCGTGTGTTTGCTTTGTATGCTAGTGTGTGTTGGTAGTGTATATGTGTGTGTACATGATTGTGTGTGTGTGTGTTGGTGGTGTGCACTTCTGGGTGCTGTGGGGCTCGTTTTGGGGAGGCTGCGTTTTTGGTACGTGGCATTCCCTGTTTGATATTATTTTTGTGTTTATACGTTTTTTGGTTCTCAAGGTTTGCTTTTTATATATTTATACACGAGCATTTTTGTGTTTTACATACCATGCCTTTTGTTTCCATTGCGTGTGTTAGAGATTCACCTAGCAGGGATTACTTTTATTTACACTGTCCTGTGACTTTGGAACATGGTGGGGGTAAGAGTGAGGTTGGGTGCGCACCATAAACCGGTTTAAGCTCCCCAGTGGTGTTTTTGCCACTGACCGTTCCAAGGCGGTGCCCCACTGTGTTCCTTTAATTGTTCGTTTTGTCCTCGTGTGTTTGCTTTGTATGCTAGTGTGTGTTGGTAGTGTATATGTGTGTGTGTACTTGATTGTGTGTGGGTGTCGTGTGTGTGTGTGTGTGTGTGTTGGTGGTGTGCACTTCTGGGTGCTGTGGGGTTCGTTTTGGGGAGGCTGCGTTTTTGGTGCGTGGCATTCCCTGTTTGATATTATTTTTGTTTTTTTACAAACTTCGTAAGATTTTGGGTCATGGCAATTTTCCAACTGTATTTGCTAAAATTATAAAACGTTTTGTTAAAAGAGGTTACGACCCAACTGTTTTGAGACACACCGCATGTTTGGTGTTCAACCCGTTTACAGTTGGACGCTATGCTTCCCTCTTTGATTGTGTCTGACGGAAGAGGGGGAGGACTCTGTGATGGGCAGTTTTTAAATCCCACTGGGACGAAGCTGTTTTGATTTCTGTCCTCTGGCCTGTTTCGTCGGGCCCTTAAGGGTGTTTCTCTTGATGCTCTGCCTTCTGCAAAGGCATTGAGTGCATACGTTTTTTGGTTCTCAAGGTTTACTTTTTATATATTTATACACGAGCATTTTTGTGTTTTACATACCATGCCTTTTGTTTCCATTGCGTGTGTTAGAGATTCACCTAGCAGGGATTACTTTTATTTACACTGTCCTGTGACTTTGGAACATGGTGGGGGTAAGAGTGAGGTTGGGTGCGCACCATAAACCGGTTTAAGCTCCCCAGTGGTGTTTTTGCCACTGACCGTTCCAAGGCGGTGCCCCACTGTGTTCCTTTAATTGTTCGTTTTGTCCTCGTGTGTATGCTTTGTATGCTAGTGTGTGTTGGTAGTGTATGTGTGTGTGTGTACGTGTGTGTTGGTGGTGTGCACTTCTGGGTGCTGTGGGGTTCGTTTTGGGGAGGCTGCGTTTTTGGTACGTGGCATTCCCTGTTTGATAATATTTTTGTTTTTTTTCGTACAATGGTCAAGCACATTAGTTTTAGCGCGATTGTGAATAAAGCCTGTAGCTTATCGAGTCCGCTTCCTGGAAAAACCGGTACTGATGTCATATGAGGTAAGGTCGTGACCCCAGTGGGGCTCGAACCCGCAACCTCCGATGAGCGGCATCGAGAGGAAGTGCAGTGCACAAGAACCATAATTCCATCTTGACTAATTACAGAGTTATTGTCCTTTGTTACCTTTCCTTGTCCAGAGCATAACTTGAAAACTACTAGTTGGAATTCAATACAGCTTCAGAACATGGTCAAGCACAATGAGAGGAAATGCAGTGCATAAGAACCATAACTCCTTCTTGACTAATTACATAGTTATTGTCCTTTGTTACTTTTCCTTGTCCAGAGCAAAACTTGAAAATTACTCGTTGGAGTTCAATACAACTTCATACATTTAGGGAAAGTGCATTGCACAGGAACCAAAACTCTATCTTGACTAATTAGAGTAATTCTTATTTGGTTTTGAAATTCAATAGTAATCTAAAGACTCCTGCGAGAAGGTATTTCAAAACCCGATTTTTATGGGGATGTGGTTTACAAACTTCGTAAGATTTTGGGTCATGGCAATTTTCCAACTGTATTTGCTAAAATTATAAAACGTTTTGTTAAAAGAGGTTACGACCCAACTGTTTGAGACACACCGCATGTTTGGTGTTCAACCCGTTTACAGTTGGACGCTATGCTTCCCTCTTTGATTGTGTCTGACGGAAGAGGGGGAGGACTCTGTGATGGGCAGTTTTTAAATCCCACTGGGACGAAACTGTTTTGATTTCTGTCCTCTGGCCTGTTTCGTCGGGCCCTTAAGAACAAAAATAATATCAAACAGGGAATGCCACGTACCAAAAACGCAGCCTTAAGGGTGTTTCTCTTGGTGCTCTGCCTTCTGCAAAGGCATTGCGTGTGTTTAAGCTTCCCAGTGGTGTTTTTGCCACTGACCGTTCCAAGGCGGCCCCACTATGTTCCTTTAATTGTCTTTTTGTCTCTATCTTGACTAATTAGAGTAATTCTTATTTGGTTTTGAAATTCAATAGTAATCTAAAGACTCCTGCGAGAAGGTATTTCAAAACCCGATTTTTATGGGGATGTGGTTTACAAACTTCGTAAGATTTTGGGTCATGGCAATTTTCCAACTGTATTTGCTAAAATTATAAAACGTTTTGTTAAAAGAGGTTACGACCCAACTGTTTTGAGACACCGCATGTTTGGTGTTCAACCCGTTTACAGTTGGACGCTATGCTTTCCTCTTTGATTGTGTCTGACGGAAGACGGGAAGGACTCTGTGATGGGCAGTTTTTAAATCCCACTGGGACGAAACTGTTTTGATTTCTGTCCTCTGGCCTGTTTCGTCGGGCCCTTAAGGGTGTTTCTCTTGGTGCTCTGCATTCTGCAAAGGCATTGCGTGTGTTTAAGCTCCCCAGTGGTGTTTTTGCCACTGACCGTTCCAAGGCGGCCCAACTATGTTCCCTTAATTGTTCGTTTTGTCCTCGTGTGTTTCCTTTGTATGCTAGTGTGTGTGTTGTGTGTGTCTGTGTCTGTGTCTGTTCTGGGTGCTGTGGGGCTCGTTTTGGGGAGGCTACGTTTTTGGTACGTGGCATTCCCTGTTTGATATTATTTTTGTTTTTAGAGATTCACCTAGCAGGGATTACTTTTATTTACACTGTCCTGCTGCGTTTTTGGTACGTGGCATTCCCTGTTTGATATTATTTTTGTTTTTTTTTCTCTTGGTGCTCTGCCTTCTGCAAAGGCATTGAGTACATACGTTTTTGGTTCTCAAGGTTTGCTTTTTATATATTTATATACGAGCATTTTTGTGTTTTACATACCATGCCTTTTGTTTCCATTGCGTGTGTTAGAGATTCACCTAGCAGGGATTACTTTTATTTACACTGTCCTGTGACTTTGGAACATGGTGGGGGTAAGAGTGAGGTTGGGTGCGCACCATAAACCGGTTTAAGCTCCCCAGTGGTGTTTTTGCCACTGACCGTTCCAAGGCGGTGCCCCACTGTGTTCCTTTAATTGTTCGTTTTGTCCTCGTGTGTTTACTTTGTATGCTAGTGTGTGTTGGTAGTGTGTGTGTGTGTGTACATGATTGTGTGTGTTTGTGAGTTGGTGGTGTGCACTTCTGGGTGCTGTGGGGCTCGTTTTGGGGAGGCTGCGTTTTTGGTACGTGGCATTCCGTTTGATATTATTTTTGTTTTTATTCCCAAGAACATTATCATTCTGTTTTAGTTTTTTTTGCAAGGTATTCTGTTACTACTTACTGAAAAAGCCGTCTTTCGAGGATATTAATCATAATTAGTGATATGTCTAGTCTAGCATAGTTACGTGCATAACTGTGGTTGAGTTTATATTTAGAGATGCATATAATGTAAACATCAAGTAGCAAGAGAAAAAACATAAGATTTTTACCTTAAAACTGCGTTTTTAACGTAAATTAGATTCGCGAAAATTAAGTGACAGTTATTTCAATGGCAAGTACATTACCTTATGCAAGACACTAAATAATGAAGATTGGCAGGTTAAAATTTACAGAAAGTGTTTGGAACACGAAGAAAAGTATGTGTATTATGTTGAAATCTCAGTGAATCGACAAAATGACCACCCAGGTCTTTTTAACTTTCTTCATAATGCATAGAAAAATAATTGTACATGCACTGTGATTTACTTAGAATTTCTTCATACCAACTTTCATTTTTTATTAACAATAACTTATTTCTGTGCTTTTTAAAGTATATTTGAATTTTCGCTTTCCTTAGTATTGGACCTTTAAATACAATAAATATAGACTTAATTGTATTGTGATATCTGAAATGAAAATGTTGCTTTTAACTGTAATGGTAATATAAAACAGAGGAAAGTTAACAAGAAGTACATGTATATCATTCTTTAATTATTCTATCTATAAGGATAACACCTTATTTTCATAACTGTTACAATTTGATGGTAACAAAATTATCCTTTTTGTTTAAAGAGGCATAACTGATGTCAAACTAAATAACCTCCAAAACATAAATAATAGAATCTTTTTTGCCTTACCAAAAAGTTTCAGCTATGCATTCCCAGTGATTATCGATAAAACCAGCGGTTTAAAATTTACTGCAGTACCGTAAACCATACAATAATCGATATAGAGTTGTTGTACAATTATTGGATGGATACGATTTATTACTGAAAGCCCTTATATCGATTAATTGTTGTAAAATGAGGCATATTTCGCCATAGGGTCTTCTTTGAAATTGTATTTATTTATCATTTTACGTTCAATGAACACATAATCTGTTTCGAGAATATAATCTGCTAGATGTAGGAAGTGCCCCTTTCATAATGCAACCCTAGATAAATTCTCAGCGCATTGATTCCCATAACTGAACTAGGTGTTAACACTACAGAGATACTTCACTTATCACATGCGGTGTGATGTCCATTAGCACAATTACCAAGTGCGCTTCTACGTATATTTCATTAACGCTCTTTCTTGTAATTGGTTGATGCGTTGATTTATGGAAAATCCCTGGTAGATGTAAAAAATCAAATTTTGTCAGATTCTATCTCAAAGTAGAAACTATTTTACATTATTTTCTTCAGCACATTATTTCTTATTGCAAAGGATACTTCTGTAGTACGCGGCATGTGAATATCTTGAAAAACTTCCATCGGCGTGTTCTGCTTACATAAAACATATAGTGTGAATTGATTTCGCTTTTAAAGGAACACTCTGTACATCTAGAAGATTATTTTCTCGAATGTTCAATGTACTCAAAATGAGAAAAGATTATCATGTATCGTAAAATGCCCCATTAAAAACTTCCAAAGATTCTATTATTTATGTTTTGGAGGTTATTTAGTTTGACATCAGTTATAGGGTTTGCCTCTTTAAAGCGACTGCACTCCAGATGGACAAGTTACGCTAAAAAAAGAAAATTTTCAATTTCAAGAAAAAACAATTGTCATTACTGTATCAGGGGCATTGTATTATGATAACGAGACAACTTTTCTAACAAAAGAAACAAAATGTTTTGTTTTGCTTACTTTTATTGTAGAATATATCAACACGTGACTAACGGGGTGGGCTCTTTGGTATATCAATATTTTTAACTAGCATCAAATCAGCTGACTCCGTAGCGTAGTAGGTTAAAAACAAAAATAATATCAAACAGGGAATGCCACATACCAAAAACGCAGCCTCCCCAAAACGAGCCCCATAGCACCCAGAAGTGCACACCACCAACCCACACAAACACACACACACACACACACACACACACACACAATCATGTACACACACAAACATACACTACCAACACACACTAGCATACAAAGCAAGCACACGAGGACAAAACGAACAAATAAAGGAACACAGTGGGGCACCGCCTTGGAACGGTCAGTGGCAAAAACACCACTGGGGAGCTTAAACCGGTTTATGGTGCGAACCCAACCTCACTCTTACCCCCACCATGTTCCAAAGTCACAGGACAGTGTAAATAAAAGTAATCCCTGCTAGGTGAATCTCTAACACACGCAATGGAAACAAAAGGCATAGTATGTAAAACCGCTGTAATTTTTCTGTAAGCGCAAAGATCCGAGTTCAAAACCTGGCTCGGGTAAGTATTTTTTTCTGCCTTTATTTTTAGCTCTTACACAAAGAAAGTAATCTTGATGCTGACAAATTGACTATATATTGATTTTACCAAAAAATTAAAATTTACTAAGAATTTGGAGTGCAGTCGCTTATAGAGTGCACATATCATGTAAATAATCTGCTAGGTGTAGGGAGTGTCCTTTGAAGTCTTATTCATGCAGATGTGAAAGGGGCACTCCCTACATCTAGCCGATTATATTCTCGAAACATAGATTATGTGCTCAATATTCGTAAAATGAGAAGTAAATACAATTTCAAAGAAGAACCTTTGGCGAAAAATGTCTCATTTTACCACAATTAATCAATTTAGATCCACCCATTAATTGTACAACAATTTACATATTGAATGGTTTCCAATATTGTGGTAAATTAATTGTATCAGAAATATTGTAGAATTATTTTGCCGATAAAAAATATGTCTTTCTGTAAATGTCAGTGCGGTGTTGCACCAATACGCATAAAGTCTGGTAGATTACAGGTTGAAAATAGAGTTTGCCCATTCTGTCCAAATAATGTGGAAGATTAAAACTATGTCATTTTGATTAGTCGTGAACAACACTATGTCATCCACTAACAGTAACATGAACAAATTAAGCTGATCAACGTCACGTTCAAATAGATTTTTAAAATCAATACATTCAGTTAAATCAATCGCGAATAAAGTAAATAGTAGAGGTGAGAGTGGTTCCCCTTGTTTCAAACCAAGCGTCAAATAAAAAAAAGCAGATCTATCCATATGCAACTTGACACAGGATTTAAAGCTGCTCGCTCTCAGTTGCCATTGAAAAATTAAACATAAATGACGTATTAATAAATAATTATAAAAATTAAGAAATAATTCCCAGTCATTATCGGTGAAATCAGTGGTTTAATTCCTTCTACTTTTGATTTTCATGCTTGTCGTGGTCATATTGCGGAATCCATCTAAACTTTTTGTGTTAAATGGTGTCGTCGTGAGAATGCTGATCCAAATGCATTAACGTCTTGGAAACGAAGTATTTTTAACATTGTCGATTCTCGTATAAAATTTTACCAAACAAATGAACACCTACTTCCATCAAAACCCAAGTTTACTTTAAGACATCTGAAAAAGGAAATTCAAGAATTTCATTCCAAGTATGTCTTAGTTCCAGCAGACAAGGCGGCCAACAATATTATCATCATTTGACGACTACATTATATTAATGTTTTACAAAACGAACTAAATAGCACTAAAGCTTATATATTGAGTCCTTCCGTTGAACAAAATGTGGTCACTGATCACATCAGTGAAGTTTCTAATTTGAAAGTTCGTATAGATGATCAACATATTAAACTTCCTACTATGTACTGGATTCCTAAATTACATAAACAACCATATAAAGCTCGTTTCATCGCTAATTCAAGCTCTTGTACCACTACAAATATTTCAAAACTATTAACATCTTGCCTAACTGCTATAAAAGCCCACGTGAAAAGATATTGTGATAAAGTATACGAAAACTCTGGTAAACATTTATTTTGGTCGATCAAAAATTCTGGCGAAATCCTGGATAAGTTTAAAGTTAATAATTACAAAGTAACTTCAGTCAGTACATACGATTTTTCTACTCTGTATACCACTTTACCACATAATTTGATAAATGGCAAGCTAACTGCCCTAATTCAAAAGACTTTTGCCAGGGAGAATGCTACATTTCTCGCCTGCAATTTCGATAAAGCTTTTTTTACTAGCTGTATTGTTAAACATTATACTATGTGGACCTGTGACGAAGTTTGTAAAGCCCTTTCCTTTTTATTGAACAACATTTATATAAGGTTTGGGAATGCAGTTTTCAGACAAGTAATCGGTATTCCCATGGGAACAAATTGTGCACCCCCTTGTCGCAGATTTGTTTTTATATTGTTATGAAAGAGACTTTATGTTGAGTCTTTCTCCAGATACGCAGGCAGACATTATCACTGCTTTTAATAATACATCACGCTATCTGGATGATATTCTTAATATGGATAACCCGTTTTTTGGTCAATTGGTGGACACTATTTATCCCCGGGAACTCCAGTTAATTAAAACTAACAATTTGGATACTGGTGCTTCATTTTTAGATTTACATCTCTCTATTTATAACAATATTATACATACCAAAATTTATGACAAGAGGGATGATTTTAATTTTAATATTGTAAATTTCCCCCTTTGGATGGGGATGTACCTCATGCTACATCTTATGGGGTATACATTTCTCAGTTAATTCGGTTTGCCAGAGCGTGTAGTCATGTTGAGGATTTCAATGAACATAATCAATATATTACAAATAAACTTCTTCAACAGGGCTACCGTTATTACAAATTGCGTAAATATTTTGCTAAATTTTACTATCGTAATTCTGATTTGGTTTTGAAATTCAATAGTAATCTAAAGACTCTTCTGCGAGAAGGTATTTCAAAACCCGATTTTTATGGGGATGTGGTTTACAAACTTCGTAAGATTTTGGGTCATGGCAATTTTCCAACTGTATTTGCTAAAATTATAAAACGTTTTGTTAAAAGAGGTTACGACCCAACTGTTTTGAGACACACCGCATGTTTGGTGTTCAACCCGTTTACAGTTGGACGCTATGCTTCCCTCTTTGATTGTGTCTGACGGAAGAGGGGGAGGACTCTGTGATGGGCAGTTTTTAAATCCCACTGGGACGAAACTGTTTTGATTTCTGTCCTCTGGCCTGTTTCGTCGGGCCCTTAAGGGTGTTTCTCTTGGTGCTCTGCCTTCTGCAAATGCATTGAGTACATACGTTTTTTGGTTCTCAAGGTTTGCTTTTTATATATTTATACACGAGCATTTTTGTGTTTTACATACCATGCCTTTTGTTTCCATTGCGTGTGTTAGAGATTCACCTAGCAGGGATTACTTTTATTTACACTGTCCTGTGACTTTGGAACATGGTGGGGGTAAGAGTGAGGTTGGGTGCGCACCATAAACCGGTTTAAGCTCCCCAGTGGTGTTTTTGCCACTGACCGTTCCAAGGCGGTGCCCCACTGTGTTCCTTTAATTGTTCGTTTTGTCCTCGTGTGTTTGCTTTGTATGCTAGTGTGTGTTGGTAGTGTATATGTGTGTGTGTACATGATTGTGTGTGTGTGTGTGTGTGTGTTGGTGGTGTGCACTTCTGGGTGCTGTGGGGCTCGTTTTGGGGAGGCTGCGTTTTTGGTACGTGGCATTCCCTGTTTGATATTATTTTTGTTTTTTTGTACATTTTGTACATGTAATAGGATAGAATCATAATATCACTCCATTCTACTCTAATATTAGAAACCAATTTTTGGGAAATACATCATGGTCTAATATGCACATCTTTGTTTCATTGTTGAGATCAAGAAAGAAAATCCTTGAAGTAGCAAAAGACTAAAATGTAGCTCTGAAAATAAGGACGGAAACTCTTGTAAATTTACCTGCTTCTTAGAGAAAATAAATTTTACAAGAGTTTCCGTCCTTATTTTCAGAGCTACATTAATATCTTTAAGGATTTATCACTCTTGTTCAATGGTTATGGCTAAAGAAGATCGCTATCAACACCCAAGCCGTGAATAGATAAATATTCGCCGAATGAGCTCAATATTGCATTTATTTTCGTTAATGTAAAACGCATTAACCGAAGTCACAAATAGTAGCCCTACTGGTATAAACTATAAACTGATGTTATATGGTTTCCTGATTGTGTGAAGGGGCCGAATTGCATTATGATGATTAAATACTGAACTTTTCTGAAAGCTTTTATTTCATTTGTTGTCAATTACGATGTCGGTCGAACTTCAGCGCGTATTTCTGGAAACCCAACAGTAATGGCTTAATACTTCCTGTAAAAGATTCATCCATATATTTTCTTTCTTCAAATATCTCATTTTCTTTCTTTTACAAATTCCTTGATTTAAAGTGACATTATGCGCATATTACTGCACAAAGTGTATTTTTGGTGACAGTTTTATAAAAGCAATTTTTTGGTTGCTGTGCATTTAAATGTGTTAAATTAATGATTATGCCGCATTAATATTTGAAGTTGGTGCTTTAGATATAAAAAAATCGGACTGATAAAATGATAGTTGAATGTGTCGGTGTTGATGTTGGTAGAGATTTCGGCAGTGGAAGGGAATCAACTCCTGCATGCAGTTGTTTTTTTTTTTTAAAATTGACTCTCCCAGTCAAATAAGAAAATCAGTATTTTGAAAGTTATTTTTTTCATACTGGTAGCGGGAAGAGTTTGGTGTATTGGGTTAAAAGTTATTATTTCCTCTACAGTTTTGTACACACACCATTTTCAGCTGGATTTGTACTTGAAAAAAATGCGCATAATGTCACTATAAAGATTCACACTTTTTCGTCTTTCAAACCAAAATTCGTTCTTTGACCACTACCTTGAATTTAAATAAATTGATCAGTAATAATCAGTTATTTATTATTCTTAATTACAAATTTACAAAAATGTTGTTATGAGAATCATAAACCGTTTTTAAATCTATTAATGAACTCAAAAAGTAGTGCTTTTGAATATTTGTCTTTATGTTACTTTGTTTGTCGAAATGTAAATCAGTATTTCATAAACCTTTGACACCTGCTTTACATTACCGATTAGTCTAAATTTGTTGATTAAGTGTTCCGTGTTGCGCATAATTTTCATATTGTTGTCAAATTACAAAATACTTATCCGATTCCTGCACAAATCTGACATAATTTCACACCACGGCGATATATTATTTTTAGTTTCTGATTATGTCATAGCAATACCGGACAAACACTGTCACCAAAGATTGTGCAATTATCATTCTACTTTATTTCAGAACCAAAAGGTGTCTGAAAAATAAGCCTAACAAAGTGTTGGTTACCAACAGTTTCGTTGTAAGTGAAAACGAAATTAGATTTTCAATATTCTGATACAGACTGCAACTCTTTTTCGCCACTTATCTTATTATTATTAAACATTAGCTGGTACTACGGGTAATATGATTAATTCCAGGAAATCATAAGTAGATAGCAGGTGAACAGTTTCAGTAAAAAGTGATTCTCTGTTGCTTCTATAATATCTCTTCAGTAAAATACAAGATGCAATCACATTTGCACGGTTACTTAAAACGTCGCAAATAGAAGTAATTAGGTGTTCCTGAACGACCAACAAAAGAAGCAATACTGATAAAATAGAAACAGCGATTGACGCAAAACTATGATCGTGTAGTAAATTTTAACTGCAAGATGCAGTTAGAAATAAGACGTTGATATTTCCTTCATTGTATTAAAGTGACAGTATGCGCATCTTACTGCACAAAGTGTATTTTTGGTGACAGTTTTATAAAAGCAATTTTTGGTTGCTGTGCATTTAAATGTGTTAAATTAATGAGTATGCCGCATTAATATTTGAAGTTGGTGCTATAGATATAAAAAAATCGGACTGATAAAATGATAGTTGATTGTGTCGTTGTTGATGTTGGTAGAGATTTCGGCAGTGGAAGGGAAGCAACTCCTGCATGCAGTTGTTCTTTTCTTAAATTGACTCTCCCAGTCAAATAAGAAAATCAATATTTGGAAAGTTACTTTTTTAGACTGGTAGCGGGAAGAGTTTGGTGTATTGAGTTAAAAGTTATTATTTCCTCTACACTTTTGTACACACACCATTTTCAGCTGGATTTTTACTTGAAAAAAAATGCGCATAATGTCACTTTAAAGTTATATTACCCTTCAAAATGGCCACAATGGGTTAAAGTCAAGAATGATGCTGTAAACACAGTGGATGCTTTAAAAACATATAAGAAATAAGTTTTACCAAGTTATTTCTGTTATTCACAGATCTAAACTAAGATATACATAACCGAAAAGGTAGACTAGGATAGTCAAAAAAGATTTTTACAGATTTCCTCTGTATTCAATGTGAATGAAACTGTTACACAGATCGTTATTTTTTGGGTTATAACTATGGCAATGTTTATTATTCTAGGAGTACAAATCATAGATTCATGTTTTATTTAAAATTTTGATGGTCACTTTGAACGGTAATATCACTTTAATTTAAAAATAATCTGTGATATAATTCGTTTTAATGTGTGGAAACTTTTGTTCAGGATTTCAATGCCTCATTCTTTTTCAGACATTTGTGAAAACAGACAACTCTAGAACAACTCTGTTTCGTAGATCAAGAAATTTTTCAACCCGAATTATAATAGAAACTGCGTTTATTGACTATGGACTCATGTCCGTGACGAAAGTTGTCAATACTACAGTTTTGAAAATTTAATGTAAAAAGAAAATCAATATGAAAGGAGCGCATTCATTTTACTGTTCAAAGTCATGTGAGTGGTTACAATATTATATACACGTTTGTTTTAACTTAAATACTTACACATCTCGAACAGTATAACAAAAGTTCCTTTTAGAACCATGATTCATATGTTAATTGCCATTTTTTTGCAGATAATTAGCAAGTTCGTTAAGCGAATATTTAACAATGTAAAGCCTCATCAATTGTGTCTGCACTATTATTGTGCATGTCTCAAGACTTATCACATACTGTCAGGGAACATTACATAATCAGTATTCAATTCACCAAGAATGCCACAGTAAAAGGCAGAGTACGACATAACCCAAGTGGCTCTTGTCTGTACAAAATGCAAGAATTTGTTTCGGTCGTCAAGCATGTCACTGTCAGGCAATTCAGCAGCTAGTCGGACTAACATATCTATTTGTAGTTTTGCATTAAACCATAACTTAGCTTGAAGAATGATGAGACCACATAATTAAAATGGGTACATTTTATTTTTAAATAGTGTATATAATTAGCATGTTCGTAACGCAGACATTTGAAGATGTAGAAACCGTATCAATAGTGTCTACCTTATGATAATAATTATGCATGTGTGATGAGATATTGCATACTATCAGGGAATCATTAAATTATAGAATTAAATCCGTTCAAGCGGTATTCGTCGTCTAATAAGCAAAGATTTGGAGTCTGATGCGCAGTAATCAACCATGAAGGCCAGGGGCTTGAGTCGTTTATAACTGCGCATCAGGACGACAAAGAGATGCTTATAGTAGAAGATAATAACGCTGAAAGGATATTATTTCGATTCTTACATGACAAGATATTACAAAAAGTGAGTCAATGCAAAGAGTAATTTTCTACGAGGATATTTTGTTAACATCATGCAGCATAATGATACGTCAAATTGACGGCATATCGTTTCCCGCCTTGTTTATGGCATAATAAATTAACAAAATTGCTCTACATTTTGATTGTGTTATATGTTCCACTCGTCAGAATAAATCGTATAACTAAGTAGATAATGCTCACCCTCTAGATCAACTTAGTTGTTGGTATTTCTGGGGTCATTTCGATTTAAACTTACCTTGCCAGAGTGAGCTATTAGGATTGCATTTCGTCCGGCGTCCATCCACCATTTCCTTCAACATCACCTCTAAATCCACTAGGCCAATTTTGATGAAACTTTGCAGGAATGTTTCTTGCATAAAGCTCTATTACAGTTGTTCAAAGAATTCCATTCCATGCAGAACTCTGGTTGCCAAAGATTGTCCAAATTATGACCCCCAGGTCAAAATTGACCCCACCCCGGGGGTAACTTGGTTTTACACAGGCTTATATGGGAAACTTTTTAAAAATCTTCTCTGAAACCACAAGACCTAGAGATTAGACATTTGGCATGTAGAAATGCCTAGTGGACCTCTACCAACATTGTTCAAATTATGACCCCCAGGTCAAAATTGACACCTCTAGGGGGTCACTTGATTTTACATAGGCTTATACAGGACAAATCTCAAAAACCACAGAACCTAGAGCTTAGATATTTAGCATGCAACATTGCCTAGCAGACTTCTTCAAAGTGGCATGCGCCGCGCCAGACCAATTTATTTCCGTAAATACATCAGAATAAACACTAACCTATACTAAAAGCAATTTCGAACGTCCATTAAATCACTTCCACACTAAAGGAGTCGAATATTTGAGAAAATGCTCTATTTAATTTTGGTAAACAGATAAGGTAAATGAGTGCTGCATAGTTCTGTCAGGTCGTTGTGAATGTCTTCCTGTCATAAGAGTTTTTAGTTTGAAATTTAATGTATAAATAGAAGACACTGGCACATGAAATCTAAATGTCTTTGGCCACTTGTCAGTCATGGCAAACAGTTACAGTTCTTAAATGCTTGATCAAAAGAAAACTAAAGTCTTTAATGTAGATAATACAAATATGTGCAAAATGCATGATAAGGTATCTAAACTAAATTGTGTTGCATCTACAATTCATAGTAGCACTGCAAAGCGCTTGTAAATAAATGAGTCAAATGTCATACAATTCTATCTATTTGTCATGTAGTTGAAAATTATCCTTTTGTGGCGTTTCAATGTACTGTATATATCTTTATCAACTTTACCTTGTCTTTAACTGTTGCATTCTTGTATGACGAGTGTCAGTTTTAGCACAGCTGAGCACATCGTATTGTCCATATACCGTCGGCGTAAACCAGACTCCTCGACATGTGTTGCATCTGATGCTAAAACACGTGTATGTGCGACAGGTGTCTATAATCTCAATCTTTGTATGCTCGGGTATCTCTAGCAAATATTTCATTATTTATTCATACATCAATTCACGGCACCACTACTGTATATATGTTTATATTGAAATTTCAAAAGCGATTGTAGCGATATTTTAAAAACTGCTTATTAGAATGGCGATGTCGTATGTCGGGCGGGCGGGCGTCAAACATTGGTTTCCGTTCAATAATTTTAGTAAGGAGTTACCAATTGCATTGATACTTGGTATGTAGGTAGCTTGCATGGAGACGCAGCTTAGAATTGCATTTGGGGTCACCAGGGTCAATGTCACTGTTACTAAAAATAGAAAAACGGTTTCCTTTCAATAACTCAAAGTTAGGAGTGACTAATTGCAATGAAACTCAATGTGATGGTAGCTTGCGTAGAGAGAAAGCTTGGTATTGCATTTTGGATCACTAGGGTCAAGATCAAGGGCACTGTTACTAAAAATAGAAAAACGGTTGCTGCTCAATAACTTGAGTTATGAGTGAACAATTGTAATGAAACTTGTTGCATATGTAGCTTGCGTGGAGAGGAAGCTTGGGGTTACTATGGTCAAGGTCACAAGGGTGAAGGTCAAGGTCACTGTTACTAAAATAGATTTTTTAAAGTTTTTAAATTGTTTTAAGCAAAAAAAAATTTGGGGGTCAAGGTCATTAAGGTCAAAGTCACTGTTACTTATTTTAGTTTCTAAACTATTTTAAGCAAAAACAATTGGGGGTCAAGGTCACTAGGGTCAAGGTCACTGTTTCTTAAATAGATTTTTTAAAGTTTTTAAATTGTTTTAAGCAAAAAAAGATTTTTTGGGTCAAGGTCACTAAGGTCAAGGTCACTGTTACTTATTTTAGTTTTTAAATTGTTTTAAACAAAAAAATTGGGTCAAGGTCGTTTGGGTCAAGTTCAAGGTCACTGTTACTAAAAATAAATTTGAGAGAAAACATTTCTTCAATTTTTAAATTGTTTAAGCAAAAAATAATTTCTGTGCGGGGGGGGGGGGGGAGAGTCAAGTTTTTTTTTTTTAATTCTACAGGCGTCGTTTAAACCTGCTTTGGCGGCATTGCCATGCGTCTTTTTGTTTGAAATTTAGAGATGGACGTGACAGGAATTTATACTGAAGCCTGACTATATGTCCTAAAATACGTTATTTACATACAGTTTGAAGAAGTTTACTTTTATACCAAAATCTGAGAGCAAGCAGCTTTAAGAACTATGATGAACTGCATGTGAAATTTGGAGTCGTCATTGATAATCGTACTAGATTATATTGAAACAGAACGATTTAATTAACAGTATTTAACAGAAGAATTTGAAGCAACTCTCGGTGGATGACATACTGCATTTGGATCAGTACTGCATTTGTATGAGACTTGTATGCTCCACTAACATTTACAAAAATGTGCATGGCTTTTATCTCGTACATTTTATTTGAACCTTCTTCCTTCTTATATACAGTTTCTCGAAACTTAATCGACCTTGCTCCTATTGTTTCATGCATTCTTCTAAACATTCAGTGTATATATGACAGTCGATTTCTTTCATTCATTTCGGTAGACGTTGATTTTAATATCGCTACAACCTTTATTAAAAGCTTTTTGAAAATAAAAATATATCAGTTTCAAATACAACACGACCATATAGAACCACTCAAGCGTTTTATGGACCTACAAATAGTCTTATAACCACCAGAGATCAAATAAAAAGCGTTTTAATATTACCGTACTATAAATAGACTAGTTTACGCGCATTCAATAACGTCCATGAACTTCTCAAATTCACTTCTCCTTGTACTACATTGTCCGTTATAGAACATTTACCGGAAAATTCAAATATGATTGATGCACGCTGTGCAAACACTTGCGGTTTTACCTAAAAATTAAAGGAATAGAATGTTTTTCTTGTAGAAGATAGGTATAATTACTCTTATGCGAGTTCAGTTGATACTGATGGATATTGGACTTGTTCGTCCTCTTTGTTACTTTCCGATAGTCAAAACACATCGAGTATTATTGTATGTTGCGGATGGGGGTATTAAAAATGAGCTGCCAAATTTACAAAGCTGCTCAATAGCATTCAGAAGGCACCTGAAGTATGATTAAGACATGTATAAAATATAGTAAATTTACATGTACAGCACAAACTTTAGAAACCCAATTGCAGAAGACATCTGTTCAAAACTACGGTTGAAATAGAGAATTATAACACTTATTTATGTCATGGGACTGTCATGAAATCTGGATCGATATAGTTAACAAAAACGCTTGTTTGCGCATAGCGGCGCTCAGTTTACAATGACGTCATCGGGATTATAGCCCCAGGGCTTACGTTGATATTCCTCTTCTGTTACATACCCATCTCCTGAAAAGTAAACAAGAAAATATGACGAAACAACGGCTACTCGAAGAGTAATGCTTCTTACCCAAACAGAATTTCACATAACATGTACCTTTTGATCGAAAATGATATGAAATTATTCAGCAATAAGACATGGTAGCTTTGCATCTACAGTTTTTCAATTATTGTTTAATGCAGTCTAAAATATAATATTCAATAGAGTTTCCTTCAAAATAAATAAATACATATAAAAGAGAACATGGTTTATAATTGGTACACAGTATCCCTAAATTAACTGAATAATTTCCTTCATTTCGTTTCATTTCAGTTTAATGTCCACTGAGAAATTTAATATATAACATGAGCCATCCCCCCTCCCCCCCCCCTCCTCCCTCCCTCCAGCCAAGTGCTTTTTCTATGACCAAGAAATTTTAAGTGAGAGGGGAATGCAAAGCTGAAACGTTTAGGTTAAGTTAAAATACATCTCAAGATTCTGTTATATATGTTTTGAGGGTGTTTTAGTTTGGCATCAGTTATAGGGTATGCCCCTTTAAGTTTCAAGTATTTCCCTTCAGTACTTTTGGAGTTATGGTCCGGACAAGAAAAATCAAGAAAATGTAACAAAGGAGAATAATTAAAAAGTAGGCAAGATAGACTTATGGTTCTTGGGTACTGCGCTTTCCCTCATTGTTCTCTATCACTGTTTTAACTTTCAAGTAATTCCCTTTAGTACTTACCGGACAAGAAAAATCAAGAAAATGTAACAAAGGGGAGTATTTCAAAAATTAGGCAAGACAGAGTTATGGTTCTTGGGCACTGCACTATCCCTCATTTTACTCTATCACTGTATTAAGTTTCAAGTAATTCCCTTCAGTACTTTTGAAGTTATGCCCCGGACAAGAAAAATCAAGAAAATGTAACAAAGGGGAATAATTCAAAAAATAGCCAAGGTATAGTTATGGTGCTTAGGCACTGCACTACCTCTCAATGTCCTCTGTCTGTGTGTAAAGTAATTCCTCTCAGTACTTTTAGAGTTATGCTCCGGACAAAAGTGTGACGGACGGAGCCCGTTATTATATCCCCTCCCGCAAGGCGGGTGATAATAAAGGAATCAAGTTTTTAAAAACGCTAGTATAACTCTAAAGCACCCGCGTAATGGCCGGTTTTAATCGTGCTATGCCAAGTAGATAAACGTAATACAGTCTATTAGCATGCCATGTCATGAAATGAGTTATTCGTTTGAAATCTAAATTGATGCTTTACACCTGTTACATTTTATATTATGAAATATGAATTAATTTATTTTTCATTTATATAAACAATACTTAAAGGGACACTCCCTACATCTAGATTATATTCTCCAAACATGTAGATCTATAATGTAGTAAATGAATGTGAAATAATAAATAAATACAATTTTTAGAACAACCTATGACGAAAAATGCCCCATTTTAACACAATTAATCAATATAGAGGCCTCCTTAATAAAATCGCTATTCACCCATCAATTGAACAACAACAACTTTACATATATCAATGAATGTTTTGCGGTTGTTCAACATATTTTAAACACTGTTTTACCGACAATTCCTGGAATGAATAGCTTTTACTTTTAGCGTAAGTAACAATACTTGCAATTATTCTATCATTTATGTTTTTAAAGCTTTTTAGTACGACACGAGTTAAAGGGAGTGTCTCTTTAGTGTAAGATATATTAGGCATACGAGTATTAAACACGGTATTTTATTGTATTTTCATGTGGAGGTACTATATGAATATAAGTTGTTACGTGGCAGGTAAGGTTGTCATAGTCATTGACAGTATTCACAGAAATATTATACCATTTAGATCTGATGCGCTAAATGCCTTTTGCACATTCTCAGCTGGTCCAGTAACAAGAATTAGTTCTTTAATATCGACATTTGCATCCCCGTTGACGTCATAAAAGCTGTAGTTCACTGGGAAAGGCAAAGGTCTAAAAGGTGCTTCATTCGTTTCGGATCCAGAAACATCCTCCTAAAATGAGAGAATTATCAAACGCTCCAACATTCATTAAACGTTGTTCTTTACAGCTGAAAAATACAGTTGTTTTAGCTGTCATGTTAATTAAGTAACCACCTACTTTAAGCAGGCACTTTTGATGTATCCAAACTGAACATTTTGTATATTCTATATACATGTACATGCGTCAAGCAAGCAATCACATGCTAGAAGCGTAAACTTTTGATTTTTCCCTTTGATTGCTGCTTAAGACAGCTTTGTGAATTAGAAAACATCAATATTGGCTGCTTAAAGCTGATGGCAGATTAATCAATAATACACACCGACATATAAAACATACTGGTGCATGAGGGATACAAGAACATCAGAAAATTAATGATCACCGTATATCAGAACAATTTTGTAACAATAAATCAAAGTTCTACTTTAGCATTTTAGCAGGAGAAAATAACGAATGCAATAGATTAAAGTGATATTACCGTTCAATGTTTAATAAAACATTAATCAGTGATTTATACTCCTAGAATAATAAACATTGCCATAGTTATAACCCAAAACTAACGATCTGTATAACAGTTTCATTCACATTGAATATAGAGGAAATCTGTAAAAATCTTTTTTGACTATCCTAGTCAAAATAAAAAATCCACCCTTTCGGTTATGTATTTGTCAATAACAGAAATAACTTAGACTGATTTCTTATATGTCCACTGTATTTTGAGCATCATTCTTAACTGTAAACAAATGTGACCATTTTGAAGGGTAATATAACTTTAAGTATTTAACACAATTACATTGTAATTTAGTTCTTAATTATATTTGCTTCTTTTAGACTAACAGTCTTCACTATTATGTGCTAGATAAAGTTCTTAATCATTACTACCGCATATTTATTGAGGGCCATAGGTTCGAGCTCTGCTAATGGCCACGTCTCTTTACGTGTGAAAGTTGACAGATTCTTACAGAGAATGGGCTTCTAGTACATGGCCTTCCCTGGGAACGATGGCTAGGTAAACACTCCGCCTGTATTAAATGACTGAAGATATGGCCGTTTAAGCCCGACCAGTGCATATATAACCTAGACGTTTCAATTTAATTATGTAAATTATAGGCATCGCTATCTGATTTTATTAACTCCATAGTGATTATCCCCTACATTTGCTTATCAAAGGATGGCTGTTTCAAGGTTCATCTTTGTTTAAGTGGATCTTAGATCACGTATGACACCAAAATCATTCATTGACGTCAGGCGATGTTATCATTTTTTTTTATGTCACAACTTAACTTGATTGCAATTTTGTGAATGTTTTTTCGAAGACCCCCCTTTTTGAATTTGTAGTTTAACTTGCTAGGATCTACGTTAAATCCCCTGGTGAGTCGTTAGTTGATTGAATCTCGTTCCGTTGACCAAAGCTAAAATTAAATTGAGTCGGGAGTCACAATTACGGGTGAAGAAATGGGCGGATATTCAGTGTAGAACGTTTCGCGCTGGAAAAATTGACAGATAAAGCATATAAAACTTTATATGTATGTATTTCGCAGTTAGAGAGCTAGCATATGGTGTTATCAAAATTACACTACGGTCATACCTGAACCAGGTATGCATGTTAAACGTCGATTTTACACCATCGACATTTGACGTCGCGTTGCTAGGAAACGAAATGAAAAATGGAAATATTAAAACGAACACAATGCGGGCAATATATTTTAGTACTATTAGGCAAAATTTCATAACAATCGTAGAGAACTCTCTTTTTGACGTCTGACGTCGGACAAAGGTCGCATACTACCTTAATTAAATGTCGGCGTTATGTTCACATGCATAAACGCTAGGCGAACGATCCATGAATGTATCATACCGAAAACTGTAAATTGAAGCGGCATGATTTATTTTTCGTCAATTTTAAAGATTAAAGCTGCTCGCTCTCAGTTACCTTTGAAAAAAATATTTTTCAAAAATATTGACATTTTTATTCATGAATATGAAACTAAAGCTAGAATAAACTAGAGCTATCACTAAATGTGATTAATACCCCCAAAAGACTGCTTTATAAAATGAGGAAGTTCGTAGTGACACAATACCTTGCAAACAAACTAAAAAGAGATATTGTTCTTAGCAATAACTCTGTAATTTGTCAAGATAGAGTTATGGTTCTTGTACACTGCACTTCCTCTCATTGTGCTTGACCATTGTATGAAGTTGTATTGAATTCCAACTTATAGTTTTCGAAAAATGCTCCAGACAAGGAAAAGTAACAAAGGACAATAACCCTGAAATTAGTCAAGATGGAGTTATGGTTCCTGTGCACTGCACTTTCTCTCATTGTGCTTGACCATTATATGAAGTGTATTGAATTCCAACTAGTAGTTTTCGAATTATGCTCTGGACAAGGAAAAGTAACAAAGGGTAATAACTCTGTAATGAGTCAAGATAGAGGTTCCTGTGCACTGCACTTCCCTTCCTCTCAATTTACTTGACCATTGTATGAGGTTGTATTGAACTCCAAACAGTAGTTTTCAAGTTATGCTTCAGACAAGAAGTAGCAAAGGGCAATAACTCAGTAAATACTCAAGATATAGTTATAGTTCTTGTACACTGCACTTCCTCTGAGTGTGCTTGATCATTGTATGAAATTGTATTGAATTCCAATTTGTAGTTTTCAAGTTATGCTCCGGACAAGGAAAAGTAACAAAGGGCAATAACTCTGTAATTAGTCAAGATGGAGTTATGGTTCTTGTGCACTGCACTTCCTCTCAATGTGCTTGACCATTGTATGAAGTTCTATTGAATTCCAACTGGTAGTTTTCAAGTTATGCTCCGGACAAGGAAAATGCAACAGACCGCCCGACCGACCAACCACCGGGTGATTCCTATATACCCCCCTAAACTTCGTTTTGGGGGTATAAAAATAAGCAAATTTCTAGGTAGGAATTTGCAGAAATCGATTGAAAAAGTCGGTTACACGGCACCGCTACACTATATGTTTATATCGAAATTTTGGAAGCCTTTTTTAAGCAGGTTTTTTTAAAAAAACCTACTCATTAGAATGGCAATGTCGTATGTCAGGCGGGTGGGCGGGCGGGTGTGGGGGCGGGCGTCAAACATTGGTTTCCGTTGGATGACTTTAGTTAGGAGTGACTAATTGCAATGAAACTTGGTGTGTAGGTAGCTTGCGTGGAGACGCCGCTTGGTATTGCATTTGGGGTCACTAGGGTCAAGGTCAAGGTCACTGTTACTAAAAATAGAAAAACGGTTTCCGTTCAATAACTCAAGCTAGGAGTGACCAATTACAATGAAACTTGGTCTGTAGGTAGCTTGCATGGAGACGCCGCTTGGGATTGCATTTTGGGTCACTAGGGTCAAGGTCAAGGTCACTGTTACTAAAAATAGAAAAATGGTTTCCGCTCAATAACTCAAGTTAGGAGTGACTAATTGCAATTAAACTTAGTGAGTAGGTAGCTTGTGTGTAGAGAGGAAGCTTGGGATTGCATAAGGGGTCACTAGGTTCAAGGTCAAGGGCACTGTTACTGAAAATAGAAAAATGGTTTTCGCTCAATAACTTGAGTTAGGAGTGACCAATTGTAATGAAACTTGGTGTGTAGGTAGCTTGCATGGAGAGGAAGCTTTGGGTCACTAGGGTCAAGGTCAATGTCACTTTTACTAAAAATAGATTTTTATCTATATTTAGTTTTTAGATTGTTTTAAGCAAAAAAAAAAATTGGGGGGGTCAAGGTCACTTAGGTCAAGGTCAGGGTCACTGTTACTGAAAATAGATTTTTATGTATTTTTAGTTTTTAGATTGTTTTAAGCAAAAAAAAATTTGTTTGGGGGTCAAGGTCACTAAGGTCAAGGTCAGTGTTACTAAAACTATTTTTATTTCATTGTAGTTTTTAGATTGTTTTAAGCAAAAAAATAATGTCAAGGTCAAAGTCACTTGGGTCAAGGTCAGTGTTACTAAAAATAGATTTTTATTTATTTCTAGTTTTTAGTCTTTTAAGCAAAAAAATTATTTTTCGGGGTCAAGGTCACTAGGGTCAAGGTCAAGGTCACTGTAACTAAAAATAGATTTTTATTTATTTTTAGTTTTTAGACTGTTTTAAGCAAAAAAAAATTTTTCGGGGTCAAAGTCACTAGGATCAAGGTCAAGGTCAGTGTTACTAAAAATAGATTTTTATTTATTTTTAGTTTTTAGTCTTTTAAGCACAATTTTTTTTTTCGGGGTCAAGGTCAAGGTCACTGTTACTAATAGATTTTTTTTTTTTAGTTTTTAGATTGTTTTAAGCCAAAAAAAAAAATTGGGGGTCAAGGTCACTAGGGTCAAGGTCAAGGTCACTGTTACTAAAAATGTATTTTTTTTTTAGTTTTTAAATTGTAGCAAAAAAAATTTGGGGTCAAGGTCACAAGGGTCAAGGTCAAGGGCACTGTTACTAAAATAAGGGGGAGTCAAGATGACTGTTTTTTTAATTGTACAATTTCTGCAGGCGCCGTTAAACCTGCTTTGGCGGCATTGCTGCGTCTTCTTGTTTGAGATTTAGAGGCATATCTGACATGAATTTATACTGGGGCCTTTTTATATAACCATACATTCTAAAATATGTTATTTACATACATTTTGAAGTACTTTATTTTTTTAACAAAAATCTGAGAGCGAGCAGCTTTAATCTTCGAAGAAAATTTTGAAAGACTTCTGCCATGACTATATACATAATTTGACAAAATCTAAATGCAAAATACGACCGCCTAAGGACATTTAAACGTCAGATTTCTTTCATTTTACAGAGTACAGTGACATACAAGGCGCACCAATACTGAAAAAGTAAACCGAAAAGGTATAATTATTTTTTGCTAATTTTGTAGATAAATGCTCGTTGGATACATGGTAATTCTTTAAAGACTTTTACCGGGATGTATTGGCTAAATTCGCATTTATGCATACATTTATACGTGAAAAACGTCCGCTTGATGACGCTTGGACGTCGTTTGTCTACCAGCGTAATGTACAAACAAGTTAGTTCAATACATTGAAATATACCAATCGAGAGAGAGTATCACCTTCTAAACAGCACGATATCTGTAGATAAATGCTCGTTGGATACATGGTAATTCTTTAAAGACTTTTACCAGGATGTATTGGCTAAATTCGCATTTATGCATACATTTATACGTGAAAAACGTCCGCTTGATGACGCTTGGACGTCGTTTGTCTACCAGCGTAATGTACAAACAAGTTAGTTCAATACATTGAAATATACCAATCGAGAGAGAGTATCACCTTCTAAACAGCACGATATCTCGGAGCCGAGTGATAAAGAAAAACGCACGATACAGCACTAACATAGGCTGTGTCGCTAGATGGCGTCTTAACGTCATTTTGTTGCTAGGTAGCCGACGTCAAAATGTAATAAAAGATGCGATTCCGTTACGGCCGTTACTTCAGGTGCAATCCCTCCAAGTTTCAGGTCAATGTGATGGAATTTTATTATGGCCGAGGAACAGCGCGAATTACCTTAAGCAGGCATCTACTTTCAAGAATCAATAGTAATGTATAAGGGGAGCGGTGGTGTAGAAGTTAAGGTGTCTGCCGCTCATCCCGGAGGTTGCGGGTTCGAGCTCCACTGGGGCCACGACCGTACCTCCTCATATGACACCAGTACTGGTTTTTTCCAGGAAGCGGACTCGAGAGTGACTCGATAAGCTACAAGCTTTCTTCACAATCGAGCTAAAATAAATTAGTATAAACTAATAGTAATGGATCCGAAATCCAAAATTAATTACATTACAATTACATAAGTAAACAGCTACTATAGTGACTACGGTGATGCATCCATTGGCTGGCTCGGTAAGATAATTTATGCTATATTTGTTTTTGTATGTTTATAATTCAAACATATATTTTCAACTTGATACAGAAACAGCGTTAACCATTAAAAGATATACTTGCCTTTTCACTTCCCTGTATTGTTTTGGTATTCACATAAGATCGTCTTTCATTTTCATTTACTTGGAGAATCCGAACTAGAGTAGACTGTACATCAGTGAAAAGTACTTGTAAACAAATAAATACTAAAACAATTTGAAAGCTATATCTCTTTTCCCATTCCATATTGAATATTTTAGATCTGATTAAAAAATGAATCATTTACTGCATTTTAGCATTTCACAAAATTCACTTTAATTCATGTGGTGGTCTTTTAAACGCTTAAGGTTATGAGTATTATTTGGAAGAAAATATTTATCGTCAATTATACTGCAGTAAAACATCGAAGTTTGATCTGGGCCTAGTAAATTGTTTACAATTTCTTCAGGTATCTTGTTACATAGTTTTAATTGAGATATGTTGTTTTTTTTTTGTCAACAGAAAAGAGCAAATAAACAAATATGTCTCCGATGGGGCTTAAAGGGCACCCTATAACTGATGTCAAACTAAATAACCCCTAAACATAAATAATAAAATCATTGGAAGTATAATAACTTAACCTTAAAGTTTCAGCTTTACATTCCAGTCATTATCGAAAAAAGTCAGCGTTTTAAAATATCCTGCAGTACCGTAAACCATTCAATAATCTATGAAAAGTTGCTGTTGTACAATTAATGGATGGATTCGTTTATTACAGAAAGCCTCTGTATTGATTATTGTGGTAAAAATGCGGCATTTTTCGTCAAAGGTTCTTTGAAATTGTATTTATTTATCATTTTACGTTAACTGAACACATAATCTATGTTTGGAGAATATAATCTGCTAGATATAGGGAGTGCCTTTTTAACGTGTAAATGTCTAGGACTGAATTAGCTTGTTTTCTATATGCATGTACAGTGTATTGTACGAAATTATTTACTTGGCACTGATTAATCTTCGCCAATATTTTCGGGTACCTTTGGGTGTGTCGCACAATATTTGGGTGTATTATTGGGCTAACATGATAAAAGCCGAGGATAACAGGTGAAAAAACAAAAATAATATCAAACAGGGAATGCCACGCACAAAAAGCGCCTCCCAAACGAGCCCCACAGCACCCAGATGCACACCACCAACACACCACGAAGAGCACCATAACAGGTAAGCAACACACATCGCACCATTTGTTTTTTATGATTAATTCTAAAATGTTGTTCTGCGATGGTTCAAACGTGTAATATAACGCTTCTGGGCTCCAGTTGCGTGAACATCGCAACAAGACACAAACTCGCAACAGAAACGAGAGTTTGCCTTATAGCAGACACGGCGGGAGCAGTGGCACCAAAACTGTGTCGGACATATGTTAAAGCCTTGAAAAATAAAGTTCTTCAAACGAAGAAAAACATATAGTCATATAAAAAGGGCCCAGAAAATCCGCACGAATCTCAAATTCAAAAAACGCTACAAATTCAAAAAGGTTGCAACGCTTTTGAAATTTTAATATAAACATATAGGTAGCGGTGCCGTGTAACCGACATTTTTAATCAATTTCTGCAAATTCCTACCTAGATTTTTGCTTATATTTTGATTCTAGCCTTAGTTTTATGTTTATGTATAAGTATATCAATTTTTAAAAAAAAAAAATTTCAACGGTAACTGAGAGCGAGCAGCTTTAAACAGATGCTGTTCCAAATTGGGTAAGAATCAATACCTCTTCCCTGGTAGACGATGAGATGGGATTGTCTGATTTGAAAGTCAGCACGTAGCCCTTCGTGCCAGTGATGACTGCTGGATGGATGGCACCTAAGCCCTACTCAGTATAAGTGTTCGTGTTGACTAGCACACAACCCATGTCTTATAAGGTGAGTCACGTATAACCAAAATTGGTTGCCGTGGTTAACCGACTTTTGGCTTTAATTTCCATTGGCGTCGGGTATATAAATTGTCTCCCTTTTGGCAAAGAAAGCAACTTTTCACGACACGACGGAAGACATTTTGAGGTCTAAGCGGTATGGTAAATTATTGTAATACCGACTAGAATCTGAACAACGTAATAATGATAGTTATAGTGACCGTAGAGCGAAGCTGGGTATAATGTTACTTGTGTATTGTTATAAAGAATATTACATATACTTTTATGCATTTTGCTCCATTTGTACACTAACGACGTATTTTACGAAACAAACCATATTTTACCTTTTACTGTGAAAGGTAAGCCTCACTCTTAATAGAAATTCTTATTCCATGAGTTCCTTACATCAGTCGTTTTTCAAGCTGATCAAATTATAATTAACATGCATATAAACCAACGGTGGATGAACATATCATAAAAACATCAAATAATCACAGTGTGCAGAATTTTAATGATCTAAGGCTTAAAGGATATCGAATTTGTATTAACTTTATTCAAATTAAACTTGATTTCTCTTCAATTGCGTCAATATTTGCATAATGATAATTTGCTTCTGTACTGAAATACCTGAATGTGCAAAAGAAAAAGATTAAAATGGTGCATATATTACATAATTCATTGCTGAAACTCCTGCTGCGATGACAGACTCTACCTTGCGTAGTTCTCATATTACATTTTCAATTTTATTTTCTCATAAAATTAACAAGGCTTTGCTGAACGAATAGCAACATAGTTTTAATTATTTAATGATAACAAGTAGTATTTTTAAAAATGATACACGGTCTTAGTAACCAAAGTGTTCTTCAGTCAGGTAAAGTACATATTCATTTTCAAGTGTATTGCTTTCTGCCATTCTTATATATTTCCTTGGGGACAGTATTCACTAAAACTTTCTCTCCAATTATCTGAAAAAAAGGTAATTTTAGACAAGGTTTGCTTGTGTCTCATGCATAACAGACAAACTGCATTCCACAGAGAGCAGTTCAGTATCAATCAAATATGGCACATTTATCTTAGTTATGTGTTGACAAGTGGAACTTTATTTGGTTTCAAGTTTTGTGAGAATATAGAATAAACTGAGCAATTTTGGACTGAACGAAAATGTAAACAGACCGAAAAGTTTAGGGAAATTTCTTATAAAAGTAACCCTACCAGACACTACAAAGATAAACAGTTAATTTCAAAGAGAGTATCTGGAATAACTGGCTTGAACACCTGTATAACTGAACAATATGAGTAAACTAGTATTGTTTGTGTCGGATGCTTAGATCGGCTATGCATTTGTATGTTTATGCAAGTACCACTTCACTTAATTTAGTCTCGCACTGTGTAACTGACAGGTAGATTTGATATAAGTATCTCGCTGCCTTGGTAGCAAATGATGCCAGTTTAAATAGTAAATTGGCTTGCCATAATTTTAAATCACCAAGAACAGTGTATAAATCATATGAGCTGTTAAATGACCTTAATATTAATCCCAACATTAAACAGTAAGTCTAGACTAGTTCCCAGCGCTATTGATAAAGTAGTAAATGGTGCAGATAACCAGATAAAAGAAATCAATATGAAAAAAACTTGCCTATGGCCGGGAAAAAGACATAGAATTATTATATTTTATATAAAACACACCATTATTACAAGTGCTTATAGATTAGACTAGTATAAACTCGAAAAGACAATGTATGAAGTAAGATCAAAACAGTGCGAATGTACAGGCTGGTATGGATCTATTCTTTTCAAAAGACCTTGTGTTGGATTTCGCACAGCGTGGTTCAACATTCACATTTAATTTCCTTCTATTTCAGGTACTTTGGTTTTTGACAGCTCTATGACTTTTAAGAATTATGTTTCTGGGTCCAAAACAAATGAAACTAGTCACTGTGGTCGTTTTCATGAGGTCTGCGATGAGGCAAGACATAACATTTGTATATAAAGGATGTGCAATACATTTAATGAATCAGATTTAGAAATGCGGAGGGCATTAATTGTTTGTGATGTATCTAAGAACCATATCTGGACTCATTTTTTCATTTATCTCTTTCACACATTGTTTTGTTTGAGAAAACAGCTGAAAACTACAAAAAGTGATAAGATTAGGGGAAATGCAAGGCTGACGGAGCTGAAATATCTCTCAGGCCTAATCGTTGAATATGACCTTACATTTCTCCGACAAAACTACCGGATAATACTCTTGCTTTTAAAAAAAAAAAAAAAAAAAAAAATTAAAAAAAAAAAAAAAAAAAAAATTTTTTAAAAAAAAAAAAAAAATTTTTTTAAAAAAAAAAAAAAAAATTTTTTTTAAAAAAAAAAAAAAAAAAAAATTTTTTTTTTTTTAAAAAAAAAAAAAAAAATTTTTTTTATTTTTTTTTTTTTTTTTTTTTTAAAAAAAAAAAAAAAAAAAAAAAAAATTTTTTTTTTTTTTTTTATTTTTTTTTTTTTTTTTATTAAAATTTTTTTTTTTTTTTTTTTTTTTTTTTTTTTTTAAATTTTTTTTAATTTAGGGGGGGGGGGGGGGGGGGGGGGGGGGGGGGGGGGGGGGGGGGGGGGGGGGGGGGGGGGGGGGGGGGGGGGGGGGGGGGGGGGGGGGGGGGGGGGGGGGGGGGGGGGGGGGGGGGGGGGGGGGGGGGGGGGGGGGGGGGGGGGGGGGGGGGGGGGGGGGGGGGGGGGGGGGGGGGGGGGGGGGGGGGGGTTTGGGGGTTTTTGTTTCTTCTTTTGGCATGAGATGGCTATGTGATGGAGGAGGACAACGTTAGCCTATGTTATATAATTCCGATGTCGTCATTGTAAACTGAGCCACAAGGTTAGGCTTTTAGATCGTTATAGATTATGACTCTTTCAGCATTTCCCTTTCATTTTGACGATTTAGATCTTTTTATGAGGCAACGTGACTGGGGTTACCCCGTTCATTTGCCCTGAAATGGGCGTGATATTGGTTTGGCCGAATCCCAGCCTGGCCTTACAATAGCAGAACATGATACAAGTTCACTAATTATTGACGTTTTCAAATCTAGAAATTCTGAAGTGTTGCTGTTGTGTTCCGGGAACAGAATATGACGAAACCAAATCTACTGGCTTTTCTTGTTGGGTTTTAGATAACACAGATACAGCTAAGAGTAAAGTATATACTGTAGACTAAAATAATTAGGGCTGCGAAGCACTTTTTTTTTTTAAAAAAAAAAATTTTTTTTTTATTTTATAAAAAAAATTTTTTTGGGAGGAAAAAATTTTTATTTTTGATAAGAATATAACTGTTCAAACGATTAAAGGGGCACTCACTACATCTAGCAGATTATATATCTCGAAACATAGATTATGTGTTCAATGAACGTAAAATGATAAATAAATACAATTTCAAAGAAGAACCTATGGCGAAAAATGCCTCATTTTACCACAAGTAATCAATTAAGAGGCTTTCTGTAATACATCGCATCCACCTATTAATTGTACAATAACCAACTCTACATAGATTATTGAATGGTTTACGGTATGTCCCTTTAAAGCTGCTCGCTCTCAGTTGCCGTTGAAAAAATCTTTTTTTCAATAATGGCATAATAATACATAAATATTATACAAAAGCTATAATCAACAAAAGAAATAAAAATGTAGGTAGGATTTTCTAAAATGGATTGAAAATGCTGGTTCTACGGCACCGCTACACTACATGCTTATATTGGAATTTCAAAAGTGTTTGCAACGCTTTACTAATTGGTAGCGTATTATTTCAAATCTACAGATATACTTAATAGGAATTTATACTCGAACCTTTTTATATGACTATATGTTCTTAAGACCAAATTCTAGTAAATTTTATTTTTGGTAAAATCAAAAACAATGTCAGATCAAGATTATTTTCTTTGTAAAAATAAAGGTAGAAAAAAAATTACCGAGCCAGGTTTTGAACTCGGATCTTTGCGCTTACAAAAATTACAGGGGCTAACCTACTACACTACGGAGTCAGCGATTTGAAGCAGTTAAAAATATTGATATACCAAAGAGCCCACCCCGTTAGTCACGGGGTGATATTTTCCAATAAAAGTAAGCCAAACAAACATTTTAATGTTTCTTTTGTTAGAAAACTTGTCACGTTATCATAAACAAGCCTGATACAGTAATGACAATTGTTTTCTTGAAATTGAAAATTTTCTTTTTTTAGCGTAACTTGTCCATCTGGAGTGCAGTCGCTTTAATTATGTTAGTTTCATACGGTTTGAAGAACTTTAATTCTTTACCAAAATCTGAGAGCGAGCATGGATATTGTTTGTGGAAAATATATAAAAGTTGGGAATATTCATTCAGTCAATTTAGTAACAAAAAATCTGAATTCTAGTGTTGACATTTTTACATCTGAAATTAATAACATGTACTAAGTTTTCAATGTGTACGAAGCACCAGATTTCACTACTAACTACACAATATATGTAGCCATTTATGCAAATGGCTAGAGTGGTGTGTTCGAAATAAGGTTGGTGTTACCTCCACATCGTATTTTAACAGCGCAAACATTTTGCGTCTTTCGTATAATATCCCCCTTATCCTTATATCTACTGGGCGTTTTGCTGTGTAAGTGTCACAGAAATATCGCAGATGATAGAGATCCATAGAAATTAATTTTCTACAGATAAGAATTTGTAACACGTTAATCGAGATTGCTTTTAAATGTATAGGCTCAAGTCAAATGCTAGTTTTCACTCAGGAGATCACATTTATCAATACGTTTGTATTGAAATCGACTTTTTTCCGTCTATCAAATTTCCATGTGACTTAAATTCTCTTTATGTTTTATACAGGAAGGTGTGTTTGTTGAAAGACAACCCTCAAACGTCTGTTTACAGTAAATCTTGACGACGTGAAAGGATAGGATTTGAAATATCGTCTTAAGTATTTGATAAATATGACATATAAATAGGGCAATCCCTTCATCTAGCAGATTATGAAATTACTTAATTTGACACCAGTTTTAGGGAGTGCCTTTTTAATGGTTAATGACTGTATAAATTTTATAAAACAATCTATCGGCTGTGGCTTAGTTTTTGTAAATTGGTCCGGTTTTGATATTATTTTTGCCTTTCGTAATGCTTTTCATAAACGATATTCAAATTTGTAATCTTTAATTTTTGCGTTATAAACATGTGTTTTTAGCAAGATTTAGATATTAAGTTTTTTTTTCAAATAATAGGCATACATTATAACTATACACGGCGGATGATCAAAGTTATATCGAATCCGAGTAAGCATCCTTCCGATCGATAGTAAACAGAAATCTAAGTATACGTGAACCTAGCACGCACCTGTTGAGATTCTCTCTCTATAATATTCTATTTCATTGCGAAGTCACTGAAAAAAATTGTATCACTTCAATGTATCCCTTTTCTTTCATTCTCTATAAGTCAATGAGTGTATCGCGTTACGCCATTTTCTGACGGCTGTCGAAAGACAGACTTTCTACACCTCATAAACGCAAAGACAATATATCAATGATTTTTTAAGTTACTACGTTCCTTAAAACACATGCAACTCCAACGAAAGAAATAGTTTGAAGCGGAGTAATATCTACAGTATAATCGTTGCAAGAGTATTGTGCCAGATATCAATAGGGCAGTTGTTTTATGTAATCACCAACGAAATCGCGTGTTTGCATAAGTGTAATGAGTTTCCAACGCCACAAAAGTATTCATTTTCTCTGTTTCCGACAGCCTATATTTTACATTAATTAACATACCAATAGTTCTACATTTTTGTAACATTTAACGGAAGGTTGCTATGTTCACCAAACCAACATTTTATCGAACATTTTCTGACAGTAAGCGTTTGCATTTTACATTAGTGGGGATACGTGTATATTAGACAAGAATGGGATTTTTTAAATATTTGTATAGTATTTCAGTCAACCAATAAGTGCAATTTCTTTTTAGTACAACACTAAGTTGAGTTACCATTATAACATAAATTGTGAAATATTATTGGATGACGGCTGATTTTCGTATGCATTATTGCATGATATACATGTTTTAAAAGTTAAATTTTTTTTAAATGATAATTACATAAACATGAAATAAGGCTAGAATCAAAATATAAGCAAAAATCTAGGTAGGAATTTGCAGAAATTGATTAAAAATGTCGGTTACACGGCACCGCTACACTATATGTTTATATTAAAATTTCAAAAGCGTTTGCAGCGCTTTTGAATTTGGTATTTTTGGAAATTTAGAGATATACGTGACAGGAATTTTTACTGGAGCCCTTTTATATGACTATATGTTCTTAAATACGTTATTTACATTCAGTTTGAAGAACTTTATTTTTTTACCAAAATCTGAGAGCGAGCAGCTTTAATAATAGTTTACGGTATAAAATGTTAATTGCAATACAGAGATTTTTATGTGCAATACCTCATCTTAAAGTCGATGACAATATAGAAGTAAGCAGTAAAGTTTTCTTTCTTCCTGTTTAATAATTGAGACAGTACAACTATCTCAGCATATTTACATCACTCGAGATTATAGACGCAGAGATTGCTTTCTTTCTCGGGTTTCAACTGGGCTTTGTACGTCTGAATTGTCGATTTTGTTATCACCGATTGGAATGGTTTCAAATCCAGTTTCGCTTAGCTCTTCATGATATCCCGAGTCGCATTTACTGACTTCATCCTTGTTGAATTCATCACCAATTTCAACTTCAACGTAATTACTGGTGTTATTAATACAGTTTCTGAATGATATCGGCTTTCTTAGGAAATCGTTATTCAAACGAGTAGCATTCATTGCAGGACTTTTAGCAACAATATTTCCGAAGTTGTTTATAGGTCGTCTTGGGTTCTGAGGTGTTGTTGCATTGCTATCTGCTTCATAACCAACATCGGATTCCTCCGCACTTTCATCAATTCTTCTCAGGTCACCTACTGATCTGTTCGGCCTAATGACGGAACTCTTTTTCTTTACTTTATTAACGTTGGCGTAAATGCAGTCAGAAGATTTGCAACTTGATTTACGTCGAGCGAAAATCTCTTCATAGACCCGATCATGTTCTGACAATGCGTCTTCTAGGATGTCTCTTGAAGTTATTATCTGATCGTATTGAGGATTCGAAATGGTGCTGGATGAAAACGATTCCTGTCCTCCACCAATTGCCTGGGGAAGTAAAATTACTTTTGTATAGAAAAAGAACGTAAATTTAAGCTACATGGACTACCACGGTAAATGTCCAGGTGAACACGAGCGTTAAGCTTCAGCAAATGTAACCCAACATTTCATATAGTCATAAAGTTATTACAAATGTTTACACCAAGATAAATATGGTTGAGCTCGACTGCAAACAAATGCATAAAAATGCTATACTGTGACCCATAGCAACTTTATGCATCTGATTTGCAGGCGAGCTAAGACTGAAGAATGACCCAGCATGCTTTTAAGTTTTAGACGCAATCACACTTTAATGAACTATGTGTACGCGTAAATGCACTGTTTGCTAACATTTAAATGACGTTCAATATGTATTTCTCCTAAAATGCTAAGACAATTATATAGAAATAAACACTTGGATGGTCATGTTCATTACTTACATGAGCAATGTGCGTAATGGCGTGAATGGCAGCCAGTCGTTTAGCGCTCCGGAAAGCGGCTTCGCGCACTTGCTCAGAATTCCTGAAAATGTTGAAAGAATGATACAATTTCTATGGCATCGACTTTTTTTCAGACGTCAAAATAACTAATGCATGTCGCTAATTTTTAACTATCGGACAGGTTTTTTCAGCTCACCTATTCACGTAGTGCCCGTTAATTACTTGTCGAGAAATTACGCGGTAACAAAATGATACTATTTTTTAGATATAATTTATTTACGTACTAGAATTATGAAATCATTCATGAAAGACTGAAAACGCAAGAGTATTTGATTGACCTTTTCATGCGGTATTATCCAATTAAAATGTACCTTGCAAAGTAATTGTTTCAATCCAAACAATGTTATACATTCTTCTTGTTATTTCATTGGCAATTGAAGGGTTATCAGCTTCCGGGAGAAAGGGAGCTGAATACGGCTGCGCCGAAAAAAGTTATATACGTATAAAATAGTTTGGTGAAATTTTTCGAAATAACAAGATACTTGCTTAACACGACACTAGAAATTTCATGACAGTAACAAGGCTCACAATAATTTTATTTTATCGAAATAATTGCACAAATAAGCAAATAAATGACAGTGCAAATAGTAAATCAGGGAGTTGTCTCGCTTACAAATCACACAGATGCCTGCAGTCGGTTGAAATAAGCAGCTGCCGAAGAAAAGACAACCGAGGAAAATTAATGCGAATGGTGCTACTGAAAGTCTTTCTTTATAATGCATGGTTAAAATGGTCACGTGATATTCAGTATAGAAACAATATACTCACAAATGACTATGTCTACACCTCCAAACGACACATATAACCACTGCCAGTACAGTTGCCCCTGTCATGAATGAAACAAGTACTGCAACCGCCATTTCCTTCATTGTAAAATAATTTTCATCGGGACTGAACATCCTTGGATGTTCATCTGTTTCAGTTTTTGGTAGAGAATCTGTAGGTAAAAAATATTACAGTCAAACGGTACTGTATATTATAACAGTCTTCATGCAGAAGCACATGTGAATTAAGACAGTGTTTTAAAAGAGACCGTTCTAGATTCCTGCGGTAGGTGTTCTCTGTTTACAGGTTTTACTGCATGTAGATGTGAAATTGATAAAAATATTAACGTATGGTGATTATTCATAAGAAATTATTTAAATCAATGATAGCTAACAAAAGAGAACATATCAATCCATTATTACTTTATGATTTATTTATGTGCAATAACAGTGATAAACGAAGAAAGATGTATGCTTAATTTATAATCAAGTGACATTCTGACATATTGTACATAAATACAACTTTTTGACAACAGGAAATGTATTCAGCGTTCAGTATTTGGTAACGCTTTTACTGAGATATGAACATACGTGATTTGACTTATTCATTGTTTTTTGTGATGAATAAGGACTCAGTTCGAAAACTTCATCTCTAAAATAAACTAATACAAATACATTACGACACAAGAAAGATTATAAACAGGACTCGAACTCAAAACCTTATTGTAAAGTATTCAAGAGTTCTAACACATAAGTGTCTAAAACGTATTGTGCAAAGGATGAATTGATTTTCAATTATGATATATTTAAGTGTTCATTTAGTAAGAAATTTAACACCAATGCCTGACCATCAAGACAAATGTCGCAAACATGTTGTATACGAGGGCCGTTCGTTAATTGCTGCAACTCTAAATCCATGCAACCGACTATTTTGTACGGAGAACACCATCGGCAGAGCTATTCCAAGAATTAAAATGGCTGAGTTTTTCAGACCGATGCAAATACCACTGTGCTGTCCTGATATATAAAATTATGAATAACAAGGCCCCATCATATTTGAGAGATATCGTAACGTTTTCTGACAATATAAAACATACAAGTTAAGATCAGTATCAAACAAGGATCTTGTGTTTCAGATAACACTTCGTACTAAATACATGGAAACATCACTGGCAAAAAATATATGGAATGACATTCCTTTAAATATACGTACTTTGAAGACTCTTAAAACGTTCAAAGGAAATTATAAGCATTATTTATTGTGTGAATGATAAGTTAATCTACATTTTCTTTAACATATTCATATGTTTAATTTATATTAAATGTCCTTTGAGTGTCTGTCAGTGAATTTTTATGTATGAATGCATTTATTAACAGAATGTTAAACAGTCTTACAATTATGTAAATGTGTCTTTCTAGTGTTAACTTTGCCAGGTGATTTATTTTAAGTATAATGCTTTTTCTTTTGTTTCTTTACTTTGAAAGCCGTATTGAAAATTAGAATATGTGTTTTCATATGTCTAAATGTGTCACATTCAGTAAATAAAGCTTTTGTTATTATTATTATAAGCTTTCTACGTATCTTTTGATACCATGTTTGAAGAAATCCGTGTAGTAGTTTTTGGCCTGGGGACTGAAAGTCCCCTAGGCCTAAGTTAGCATACCACATTTCAAACACTGCAGACAATTTAACTGTGCTATGTGCGAATAACAACTGTAAACATGCGCTTTGGGAAAGTAGTGCAAGACAGACCAGATCAATCTTTTGTTTGAATGTCGCATACGATAAGAACATACAAATGTATAACAAATAAAAACAGTACATACAACTACAAACGATTGCAGAAAGGTCTATAGCTTACGGGCTGCATTTCACAATTTTTTCTGTTTTAGAAATTACTGCGCTGTTAGCTGATTACGGAAGATAACTATATGCATATCACGGAAAAGTACGGATATTTACGGAAATTTACGGAAACGTACGGAATTCGATATAAGAGTTTGTAGTTTGATTTTCAAATTTCTGATATTATTTCATTGACAACTTTCTTATTTACGAACGATTACATATATATTTACCTAAAAATAAATTTCTTTAAAAAAAGATACGATTTACGTACACCCCCGAGAAGGAACTCACGTGATCAAAATCACCCGCCATTTATCGAGGACGCTGCATGCCAAGGCCTAGTGAGCGGTTTCACCGATTACAACTACAAGGTAACTAAGAATCATTTTTGGTTTTCCCTGTTATACACATTGTACAGTACTGTATTTATATTTCATTGTTGGTATTGCTTTGTTTATTTCTGTTCAACGGTCTTGTCCTTGGTACACAATAATTTTCGATCCACATCATCAGATGTCGCTTGAAGTTGAACAAAGCGCAGATTGAATTATTTTTATTGTTCTCTCAAACAATTGATATTGTTGACAGCTACTGTTGACCATGTGATTATTATTCATTTAACGTACGTTTTATAATAAAACAAACTTCCCTGCCACCCATATATTTGTGAATCATTAATTCTGTGTCATATATTGAATTTCGTCCTCTGCACATTTCGACCCGCGCTTTAGGTAAGGATCAGCGTAAATCACGAAGGTCAAAAGTTGCTTTTAGGGGAGTTAATCTATAGCCCCCAGGCCTTCAGCGCTCACAGCGCTTTAAGTACAGCCATTAATGCGTATAGCTATGATGGATTAAAAAGTAGAAAAGGGGTATATCGGTATAAGTAAGATCAACGAACATTATCAAATCTCGTGACTGACCACCAAACACATCAGGAGGCCGGGTTATGAGCGTAAGAAGAGCAGTTAGCCATGGAGACACTGCCAATTCCCGAGACAGAACAGTAACTGGTACAATTTACAGAGATAGCGTTAAGACATGTCAAAAGGAGACGCCCAGTGTGAGGCTTGTCAGGACTAACGCTCCTGTTGGACAATGAGATTTTATAGCAGAAATGCCAGAGTCGGCAATATTTAAGTATCTGAAGGGTGTTCCGCAAAAAGCTTATGCTGGCGTTTTCCCGAAATGGATCAAGCGGCTGAAACCTCGTATTAAAGTTAAATGCGAATACTTTAAAGAGATGACATATAATTTCGCTGCACTCTGTTTTGCAATGCATAGTTGCAACAATTGTACTATATTAACAATTATAAACTAATGTTGAGTTCGTTCTCGGTCGATATCGCTTTTCACTGGTCCGCAAAATTATATTTTGACCTCAAACATTAGTTTACAATTATTATATTGCACATGTATACATTATAGAAATTATATCATTCAACTCAAAGATATTGATGCAAAAAATAGTTTGACCTCTTTTATAGTAAGTGTATGAATCGCACACGGTATTTTGAAATACAGTGCCTTGAGATAAGCATGTATCTCCAGACTCGGCACGTGACTGTTTTTAGCCAATCGGAACAGTCTATTTATCACAGGTATACCCTTATATTTTAAGTACTGCTATGCATTTTAGCTCTTTCATTCTTTTCAAATGTTGATGTATGAATAAAGTGTGATTAAAGCGATAGTTGAATGAATAGCGGCCTGGTAATAATATATAAATCTCAGCTGGTCGTTTACTTTTAAGAACTTGGAAATCAAAAATGTTAAGACGCCTGTTTTTGTTTGTTTTTTTGCACTCTTCGCATAGGGAGATGTTTGTATCAGTTACAGTAAGGGGCCTGAAATATTTATATTAGCACATTGATGGGGTAGTACTGCAGAATATTGAACACACACAAAGTGAACGTGAAGTAAACTCATTAGTTTCATTTTACGCGTTATTCAGCCACGTACTGTACTGAAATCGCGTCTTAGCGATAAAAAGGAAAGACAAAGATTCAAACAAATACAATATGAAAAATAAATTAAGCTTGAAATATAAATGGTACACAACTGATTTTTTTTTCAAATAATTTAGTAAATTATGATAGTACTTTTACATGATTTTAATTACAGAGAACTGATTTTAAGTAAACAATTTTGGTTTATGGATACTTTATTGTTATTTAAGAGACATTTGATAAGATTCACATGATCTAAAATTGGCTGCATATGCTCTTTAAAGCTTTACTATTCACAGGCTAATACAGGAAAGCCCCCTTTTAAAAAATATTACCAACTTCTTTTAGATTTTTAATTTTTCTTTGTTAACAGGGGGCTAGGTCTTTTTTTTTTTGGAAGCAAAACAAATGAAAATTACATTACCCTTTTGATGGCCGGTCTGGGAGAGATCGGAGTCTGGTTTGTGTGGATCTAGTGTTGGAGACGGTTCGTGCCTCATCGCTGACAAGGTTTCCGTGTGTATTAGTGTTTTACACATGGCAATGAAGGATTCTGCAATAAAGTTTAAAGGATGACAATGGATACCAAATCATGTGTACAATCATTCTATATTGTTTTCAACTGACCTGGGGGGGGGAGAATATTGCGTTTTCCAAAGAGGTGAAATCTTGCGCTTTTTTCAGGGAGCTGTGAGTTGTGATGATGCTCTTCAGTTAGCTTGTGGTGGCTAAAATTGTATAACACCACTAACGAAATGCACCTGCTAAATTATCTGTAGAACAGTTACATATGTGCACAATGATAACGATAATGATGCATTTCAATATACTCTCTCTTATAAAGAAAAGTACTGTTACTAGCATCATAACTTTCAAAGATTTCAGGATATGGAGGAACATGCTTTCATTATTTTCTCAATAAGCATCAAGAAAAGAAGAATTTTACTTTCAGGCGGCTGTTGTCAGAGGAAGTGCACGTAGCGAAATCAAGTGATGAGTTTTTTAATGCAACTTCGCTGTGTTTGTACTTGTAAGAAAAAACAAATAATCAAATCAGTACCGTCAAGCAACCTCAAAAAGATTGCACAAAAGACCGGCATCTAAGAGATTCTATTCTACACTGGCATAGCTTGCACAAATGACCTACATTTAAGGTTTATATTCTACACTGGCATACCTTGCACAAATGACCCACATCTAAGGGATTCTATTCTACACTGGCATAGCTTGCACAAAATACTCACATCTAAGGGGTTATATTCTACACTAGCATAGCTTGAACAAATTACCGCATCTCAGGAATTTCACTCTATATGAAACATACGCCAAGTAAAAAGCACAAGAACTCCTTTTGCGAGTGTCTCACTTGCAGTTAATGGAGTAGATTCATTACCACAAAACAAAGAGACTCTTCGATTACTCAAACTACCGACTAAAAAGAAACAGCTGGACCCGGCTTAAGATTATCATTTGAGCAAATCACGATAAAACTTTTACGTACGACAGTTCCAGGTGCCATCTTCCCCACACGCCAAGAGCGGAACATAGTTTTGCTTTGTGCAGTGGTTAACGTATGACGTCAGCCTCGAGGTATCATCGTTACTGCATTTTGATTGGTCCTGTTTGTGTGTAGCCGCGGTTGTATTATGTTCTGATTTTGACGGAGCCGGTCCACTATGCCACGCGCATCTAAAAATATATTTTTCTCTTTTGTTGAAAATGCATTCTACCATATGACATTTTTATATAAGTCAAATCTGCTGTCATGTTCCTAGCTTTGAACAACTTCAGTATTTCTGGCTGTGAAGACATCTGAATCTATATACTTAACATTTTAAACCTGGTATTGACCTTATACTAAATAAGCTGCAATTTTATTCACCGAATTATGCAAAGGTTCGCATAAAATAAAATAATTCTAGTTTAAATTTTATGCTTAAAGATGCATTTCACATACATTTTCTGTACCTAAATTTTGCTATTCCACATACCGTCCTCTACCTAAATTTTGCTATTCCATATACCGCCCACTACCTAAATTTTGCTATTCCATATACCGCACTTCCAAAAGCTATTCCATAGACCGCCCAATACCTAAATTTTGATATTACGACAAAATAAACTAAAACATATACCTGGCCACTAAAAGATATAAGATTTAAAAACTTTCAAAAATAGGTTAAAATATTGACTAAACATACTAAAAAGATATTTTGGCTAATAGGATTTAAGCTTATACAAGTATCATCAAACTATGTAGCATCAAAATACAATGTTTAAGCACTTACCTGTAATGTCCAATACGTGATGACTCAAGGCAATGAAATTCTATATAAAAAATATATAAAAATCAGAACATTTGTATCTGAGCGATATTTGGCCCTAAATCTACTCTGGAGCTTAAACTCATTAAATCTCGCACTGATGCGGATTATATTTTACCCGATTAACTCTATGTGGCTGTCCATATAAGGACATACGAGTATTGACGCTTATAATATAGCTGCTACAATGCATGACTGATATAACTGTCATTGTCAAGAATGAAAAGTAACATTTTGTTTTTGATAAATACAACAGTGTTCTTTTATAATTAAAACAAAAATAAAATAAAGTAAATGTTCTTCTGTTAAAAACAACTCTTTATTTCAATTTTTCGATAATATATAAACTTTGAAATAATGCATGATGCAATATATTTCGTTAAATCCTATTTTAAATAAATGAAACGAAAAGAACTAGAACAGCAAAATGTATAACCTGAAATTATTACTATCAGCAATAGAAAAATAAATTTTCTTAAAACAAGAGCATCCATAGTTGACAGAATACACTTTGATGATTTCTGAGCGCTGCTGGTTCAGACAGACTTATCCGTGGGTGTTACTTTAATGCAGAATCAATCACACTGTCTCATATAAATACGGTGTTAAACAGCTGTACTATTCGTAATAAGCATAACCCAAAATACATTATGAATACTAACCTTTACAAAACAGAAAAACAATTGACCTATGTTAATAGTCATTTCTTTCTTTCTTTTTTTAAATAGAATCTAGTCATTTTTGGTAAGTACCCACATTGCTTTTATCAGCTATAAGCCTGCATATGTACCCAAAATGGCCAATTTGTACTTAAATGGCAAGGCAAGTCAGAAAAAAATCTAAAATCAGAGTATTAAATGTGAAGATATTGACGATTGAAAGTTTAAAAAACGGAGAAACATTGAGGCGGCCATTTTGAAAGTGTATTAGTTTACCACCTGTTTTAAGTGGCAACTTTAAATGCATCCCTCGGCTGGCTACTTAAAAGGACTTTAATGTGAATTTCATACAAATTTATGATAGAATATTCATCCGAAAATAACATTTTTATATATAAATTGTACATGGAAAGGGGCATGTTTTAAAATTTAAGAACATGGAGCAACTTTGATAAATTATGTGCAGCAAATTACTGAATCATCGAAAAGATGGTTTTATTTCACTCTTTTGAATTTCCTGCTTATAATTGTAAATATATAAGCATAGTCATTTTAGCTCGCTTACAATTTCATGAGTATTTTTACAATATGTGTTTATTGCAAAGTAAGAGTTACAAAACACAAGATACAAATTACTTTTCAATTACTACTAAGTAAGAAAATTTACGTATGTTGCAGCGACCGAATGACTATATTCGATAAACTTAACTGCTATAAAATACATTGAGTTACCATTTGATATTCATAATTTATAAAAGAGAATAAAAATTTTAAACATTTTATTTATGCTTGTTAGCAATAAACAATCGCTTTCAAAGTGCTCAATACAAATTCGATATCCACAATCAAATATAAAGATATACTTAAAAGAAAGGGCGGGTTTTCAATTTTTGACTAGAATAGTCAAAAATATTTTACAGATTTCCTCCAATGGATGTGAAACTTATACATATACGTTATTTTTTGTTACAATAATGGCAGTATTTATTACTCTGGGAGTAAAAATAATTAATTGATGTTTTTCTTAAAATTATTATCATGGTGACTTTGTACGGTACAATCATTTGTATCTCACAAGAATCAACGATGTTTTTATATTATTCGGATTACAAGAGATATTACGGTACATAATCACGGTCAGACAGTTTTGTTTTTGATCATTCAGAAATCAATCATAATGATCATTATTGTCACTTTAATTCTCCCTTCAACATTGTGTGACTGAATCTGTGTCAGATATTACAACAAATGTAGATTAATTAATTATTTATTCATGTAAATAATAAATAGGTAACAAAAATAACAAAAACAGACCAGTTCGTGTATATATAAATATAATTATTACAATTATAGATAATGTTGAAAGGTCTTTCTTATGTTGCAACAGGCTGAAAATGGCCGTCTTGAATGTAGAATATGTGGTGCCCTTCGCCGATTTATTACAAAAAAACTGAAATATAATTATATATGTCAATGGTGAAAAACCATATTCTTACCTGATAATTATGTTCTTTATTTTGAATGGCATATAATGCACAATTTGAGTCACAACTGATTGAATAATAATAATAGTAATTATAATAAAAATAATAATAATAATGATGATAATGATGATAATAATAATAATATAGATAAATTATTTATTTATAGAAGGTAACATGTACAGATATATCAAAGGAACATTAATATACCTTAGTTAAAACATGGTCTTCTCTAACAATCATCCTTAATGGTAAATTAAAGTATAACAGACACATATATGCATGTATATCAATCATTCCCGACATAAAGTAAAACATGTGTCAAAGGTCGTCTTTATAAAAAATAAAATCTTTGAACAAAGAGAAACAACGAAAACTCTGTAATGACCTCTGTAACTTCTTTCAGCGAGTGACATTCGTTTGAAGGTTTGACTAAGAATGAACTTATGAATATCAAAAATATTTCAGAACTTAAAAATAACCCCGATAAACAGAAGTTTCAAATATGAAATTAACCAAATTGAATATGGTTTATTGTTGGTTTCATTTTTGCTGAATATCCGATACACAGACTGCCTTTGGGGTCTAACGGTGAATTTTGAAACGCTGTATACCAACTAGCATGTGATGCAGCGAAAATTAGTGTTTACATTACACTATCTACATTTACACGACACAAAAAATAATAGCTGTATTTATGACATGGACCAAATACGTAAACGTGTAAGTAAACAGAATGTCACAATTACTGTTTTGTCAATACACGAGTCATATTGATGTTGTTCTTAGTAATACAATGTTTATGCTTTTCAAGATGTACATCCTTAAACTTGGGTGCAATTTTAGATAACTTAAAGCTAAAATATGTATAATTAGGAAAAACGCTGTAATTCTGAGTGACATACAGGTCAGAATATCACGGTGTGGAGTGAGTTCAGGTCGGAGGAAATAGAGTGGACTTGATGTAAACAAAAACTGTATCAATGTCGTGGTGTTGGCATGTCATAAAAGTAGCCGATGAACTCCATATTAACACGGGATCATTCAAGTATCTGTATCAATAACTTGGTGTTTGCGTGTCATAAAGATATTGTCACATAATGATATAAACGACTGATGAAATACGGGAGTATGGGACCACTCGATATATTAAAGCCCCCCCCCCAGGAAAAAAAAAAAAAATTTTTTTATTTTTTTTTTTTTTTTATATAATAAAAAGAAAGGGGGGAGAAATTAAGTATAGGATTGGTTTTGGGGGGGGGTGGGGGGGTTTTTTTTTTTTGTGTGTGTTTTTTTTTTGTTTTTTTTTTTTTTTTTTTTTTTTTTTTTTTTTTTTTTTTTTTTTTTTTTTTTTTTTTTTTTTTTTTTTTTTTTTTTTTTTTTTTTTTTTTTTTTTTTTTTTTTTTTTTTTTTTTTTTTTTTTTTTTTTTTTTTTAAAATTTTTTTTTTTTTTTTTTTTGAAAAATTTTTTTTTTTTTAAAATTTGGGAGGAGATTTTAATTGGACTTCAAATAATATAAACAAAAACTGCCTAAATACAATGGTGTTTGCATGTCATATAAAGACGGGGACGTATCACATATATAAGCACGAAAACGTTCTGCATATGAAAGAAACAAAAAGCTATCGCGTGGACCTTGCAGTTTTAAGTATCAGAAATTTAAACTTTAGAAAAGGAAGTAAAGCAAGCTCTAATGTGGAGAATGTACTGCTCCAAAGTTGAAAATGATAATGCTAGAAAATTTAGCATGGTCATGGTTAATTTCATCATTATTTCTTGTGCCGCATAGGTCCTTTGCATCATTCATATTAATTATGTAATGATTGATATTAATTTTTACTTATTTAGAATAATTCATGTATTAATATTATGTTTTAAAACCTTTCTAATAATATTCATATTCTAAATTTAACTGACTAATAGCTTCTGATGTGTTTCGCACATTTGATGATAGAATTTTAGACCTGTTCAAATTATCGAAACATTTTTTGTCTGATGGAGTTGCTATTTGTAGACTTATCTGATTATGATAATAAAATTGACAATAAAATTGTCCCAACAGTTCAAAATGGCGGACGGCTAAAATGTCATAACGACTTGCATACAATACACCTGATAGCAATTTGGTGGTACTATCTCAATTTTCTTACCAAAGTTTAGATTTTGCTCTATGAAACAAATAAATTGAAGGTGTTGAATCACAGCAATTTGAACAAACAGGTCATATTCTTGTCAGAAACCGATCCATTAGCTTGATTTTGAGCAATTTTGTAATTCAATGTCTGGTAATAATGTAATCATGATTTCCGAACTACGAAAGCCTGGTTATATGTAAATGCCAAAGGTGTATTTTGCTGCTGTGTGTAAAGTTTGGATACACAATTTCACGTAAATTTCTGAAAAGAGTCATGCCTTCCGTAGGGAATTTCATCGCACCCTTGTTTTGCAATGTGTTTGTTTGTGCAGATAAGTCCAGTTATTGTTTACATTATTATAAATGAATTTACATATATTTAAATTTCTTGATAACTTACTTTGATATTAAAGGGGCACTCATAATGTGTTCAATGAACGCAAAATGATGAATAAATACATTTTTAAAGAACATCAATCGAAAAATGCCCCATTTTAGCAGAATTAATCAATATACATGCATTCTGTAATAAATCGCCTCCCCACATTAATTGTACAACAACAACATTACATAGGTTATTGAATGGTTTACGGTACTGTAGCATATTTTAAACCGCTGATTTTATCGATAATGACTGGCATGCAGAGCTGAAACTTTTAGGTTAAGTTATAATACTTACAAAAATTATATTTTTTATATTTTGAGGTTATTTGATCGGCATACAACTTAACCTAAAAGTTTCAGCTATGCATTCCAAGTCATTAGCGATAAAATCAGCGGTGCAAGATATACTGCAGTACCGTAAACCATTCAATAATCTATGTAGAGCTGTTGTTGTACAATTAATTGGTGGATGCGATTTAGTACAGAACGCGTCTATATTGATTAATTGTGGTACAATGAGACATTTTTTGCAATAGTTTCTTCTTTGAAATGGTATTTATTTATTACCTTAGTTCATTAGTTTCGAGAATACAAAGTGCTAGCCCCTTTAAAATGTGGCCTCTAAATTTTTCATAAGGTAACTGTGGGCAGGCAGACGGACGGGCGGGTGGGCAGGCAGGTAGTCCAAATAATTGTACTCAACGGGTGAATATCATTATATTTTTGCTAAGCGCTATCCAGCCTCAGTAAAAGCGCAGATATTTATAAAATGTCCGTACCGTATGTAAAATGGGTCTGCGATTGGAGTCGAATTATTGAGAGTAGCAGGTAGGCAGGCAATCATTTCAAAATTGAGAAAAAATGTTTAAACATTTTTCTCTTTTTGCCCTAGCGGCCATGTTGTGCAACGGACTAAAGCGATCTGAGCAGTTTTGATAAGGACCCGGAGTCACCCAAAGGACGGTTTGAAACACTTTTCAAATCAGATCAGCCATCTTGTGTAGCGGAGTGGAATGCTTTGAGCTTTTAGTTTACCCAAGTAACTTTTGTGTTATTATTTTAAAAATCAGACCAGCTGTTTAGGAGATGATTTTAATGGAGTTTTTTCTAGTTCTAGATTTGTTCATTTTGAGTAGAGGGTAACCATTTGAAGAAATTTGTTTAATTATATCAAAATCAGACCAGCCGTTTAGCAGATGTCGTGTTAAGGTTTCTCTATTTTCAGCCAAGGCCGCCATCTTGTGTAATGGAGCGGAACAGTTTGAGCAGCTTTGGTAAAGGGTCAACGAGGACCATTTGCGTGCAATCAGACCAGACTTTTAGGAGATGATACAACACGTTGCAGTTGGCTTTGTCCGTTCGCTATTTTAGCAATCAATACAATTACAATCTTAAAAACAAAAATAATATCAAACAGGGAAAAAAACAAAAATAATATCAAACAGGGAAAAAAACAAAAATAATATCAAACAGGGAAAAAAACAAAAATAATATCAAACAGGGAATGCCACGTACCAAAAACGCAGCCTCCCCAAAACGAGCCCCACAGCACCCAGAAGTGCACACCACCAACACACACACACACACACACACACACACACACACACACACACACGACACACACACACAATCATGTACACACACACATATACACTACCAACACACACTAGCATACAAAGCAAACACACGAGGACAAAACGAACAATTAAAGGAACACAGTGGGGCACCGCCTTGGAACGGTCAGTGGCAAAAACACCACTGGGGAGCTTAAACCGGTTTATGGTGCGCACCCAACCTCACTCTTACCCCCACCATGTTCCAAAGTCACAGGACAGTGTAAATAAAAGTAATCCCTGCTAGGTGAATCTCTAAAGCCACGTCACACAAAGGCGAATCTGAAACTACTAATAGAGCATGTAGATATCGGTTAACTCCTCCCCTCAGTTTTTTCATTGAAAAGGTCAAATAGGGGCGCATGCGATCAGTCTTTATTTGATTCTGACGTCACGTTCCGAACGTGGAAAGAAAAATTTAAAGTCATAACAGAAGCAGTATCGGATAAAGTATATATTAAAGTGCCATTTGGTAAATGGCGGAGCCAGGTGTACACTAATTGATGAAACTTTCCCAAAACTCTATGTGATAGACTATGGAAGTTTTATTGCGTACCTCAACGAATAGCCCAACTAATTGCACGCAAGTGCTTTTTGCTACATACGATGGCCGCCCTTCGCAAAGGCAGACTAGATGTAATATCAGTTTGTAAAATTTGTCTGTCTTGCAGTCGAAATATTGAGGCTACTCCACGAGGTAATACATGTGCATACAAATAAAAATAAAACACATTAACAGCGCACTTTTAAAGTAAGCAAGATTAAAATGTTATCCCAGTACTGCAAATAGATCTAAAATTTCTGGGCTAGGTAAAACAGGACTTTTGTACAATATTTATTCGTTTTAATTTTTTGCCTTCAACATTTCGGCTAGCCTGCGGACAACCGGGACCCGGGACAGAAAAGCTCTTGTCTGACTGCAGAAAGTCCCGTGCCAGACATGTCCCGTGCCAGACATGTCGGACCCCCTCTGTACTATGTGTTGGACATATACAGCAGCACTCCAATAGGCTAATTAATTTGGCGATACAGTGTGACCCCTTTCACAGATCTGATATTTATAACTAGAAGGTGAACAGCTTGAAAATATCAGCCTATGAAATCGGTTCGCCTTCGAAGTCGAAATAGTTAGACTAGTACTCTACCAAGTTCTCAAATATATATGGAAGCCTTGGAGGGCCACTTTTGAGTTTCGACTTGCGGGTGTTTTTTTACTTTTGACTTATGACTTTTGTACGCCGTACTTTTGACTTATGACTAGAACTACTGTATTGCCTCTTTGGCGTTTTTATTAAAACAATATAAACACGTCAACACTCAATAAATACAATTTCTATTTAAAAGATTTTAATAAAATCAATTATATATATATAAAAGTTACATCATTTGTGTCAATAGTAACAAAATAAAACGTGTTTTAACACGCTTTTTGTTTTGACTTTTGACTTATTACTTATGATTTATTACTTTTGACTTTTGACTTTTGACTTATTACTTATCACTTTTGACTTTTGACTTTTGACTTATTACTTATCACTTATGAAAAAAGAAACCCTAATCCTAACCCTAACCCTATACACGGTCCTCACTGAGGACCTCCAGCGGCAGGTTCAGGTAATACTAGGAACCTGCTACTGAGGACCCAACAATATACTTATACATATTACAGCACTTAAATTTCCTTCGGTATACCTTGTGATATAACATATAGATACATAAAAACATAAAAAGTAATTTTTTAAAAATGTTACCATAGCAACAAAAAAAATTCAATTTTTTTTTTACAGTTCCTTCATAGTTGGCTTGACGCCTGGGGGCAAGTCCCCCAACCCCCGCTTAAAGAAAATTCTCAATTGTATATTATCATTGTTAAAAAGAAGGTCTCATGGTAGATAAGAAATATGTTGCTTTATGTACATTATGCTTAATGAGCTAGCTTCTTTAAATAAAGATATTATTATTATTATTATTATTATTAAAGAAAGAGGACACCCACAAGGCCTCCCGAGCCGAGAGTTGCGTCGCCGCTCACTGCTGAGGCTCCCAAGGTCGCCTCCTGACGCGCCGTCACGGCTCATTGATACTAAAATAAATGACAAAGACAAAAGTAGCTTAGTTCATTTATTTACAGCAAACAAGTTTACAGTGCTACGCACAAACATCATTTTAAAACCTTAATACAGGTTCGAATCCCAGTTTATATTGTCACAGCAGATCATTATGCTTTTTATGCAGTACCATTCCTCTTAAAGTGTCTGAAAGTAGCAGTCATAAGTCAAAAGTCAAAAGTTGAAAGTCATAACTTAAAAGTCAAAAACACCCGTAAGTCGAAACTCAAAAGTGGCTCTCCAAGGCTTCCATAAATATATGTACAAATGTACATTAAATGTTGACTTTCCGAGAGCTTCTTGTGATTTTACCGACTCACGTGCATGTGTGAGTTAATCGATTAAAACTAATGATTATCATAGTTATGACTATTTGGATAGCCATTTAAAAACAATAACACTGAACATAAATTAGTACGCATGAGCATATATCCAGGATATATAAGATTATTGTGTATATTTTACTTCAGTGACGCTGACGATACAGCGGTCAGTGCAAAACAAAATGTTTCACTAAGACTGTCGTTTTCCCGCAGATTCTTCTTTATCATTCGTCGAATGTTTCTTCTTCAAAATGTGAAAAAAGCCGAAATAATTCTAGTTAGTTAAGAGTTATTACAAAGTTTTAAGTAATCGTGTAATTAAATTGGATTGGTCAGGATGCAGTATCCAACACTCATCTACAGTTTTTTATATTGGTTGGAATAAAAAAGAATTGAAATACATGTAAATATATGAGATAAAGTGAAACAAATTAGATAATCGTCATTAATCTACTGGTCTGACTGTCATGTCTGCCGTTTCATTTTTATGGCCGAAGTAAGTACGCCCCTGTTCATTGATTTGTATTTTTTCTTAAACTCAACGCCCCGACCGCACTCCGAAAATTGAAGGGCAGTAGAGAGGGAACTTGGTTATGATGATACAACGTCCGTACAAGTAAAGATTTTGGCAGATGTACTGAATATGTCAGTACGTACAGTACGGCATTAGATACTTAGTATGTCAGTAAACTTCCTTACCCATGGCATGACCTCGCTTTTGTGGCGACGCTCTGCGAAATAAAGGAGTTCCAGTACTGACGGAGACAAACATATTTTCACGCTGCGAAATCAGTTATCGATGAACTCAGTTATTGATAATTTCGTCAATTTAATTACTTTCGTTGACATTTTGTTTGAACTCCACTTTGACAAGGCGAGTTGAGAAACAGACTGAAAAACGCATTTTATGAAAAATGCATCACAATATATTTTTGTTCACCAGACGTCATTATGAATTATGTAGGATAACATGTTACTGCAATGGAATTCCGGTGTGTAAAGTTCCGCGAACATAATTTACATGTTTACTAATTCATAATTCAAATGAGTTTCTGTAGTTGAGCCGCTACAGTTGAGGGCTAGTTGAGTAACAGTTGAGGGCTAGTTGAGTAATATTTGAGGGCTAGTTGAGTAATATTTGAGGGCTAGTTGAGTAACAGTTGAGGGCTTGTTGAGTAACAGTTGAGGTCTAGTTGAGTAATACTTGAGGGCTAGTTGAGTAACAGTTGAGGGCTAGTTGAGTAATATTTGAGGTCAAGTTGAGTAACAGTTGAGGGCTTGTTGAATAACAGTTGAGGTCTAGTTGAGTAATACTTGAGGGCTAGTTGAGTAACAGTTGAGGTCTTGTTGAGTAACAGTTGAGGGCTTGTTGAGTAAAAGTTGAGGCCTTGTTGAGAGCTAGTTGAGTAATATTTGAGGGCTAGTTGAGTAACAGTTGAGGTCTAGTTGAGTAGTATTTGAGGGCTAGTTGAGTGACAGTTGAGGTCTAGTTGAGTAATACTTGAAGGCTATTTGAGTAACAGTTGAGGGCTAGTTGAGTAACAGTTGAGGGCTAGTTGAGTAACAGTTTACGGCTTGTTGAGTAACAGTTTACGGCTTGTTGAGTAACAGTTGTGGGCTAGTTGAGTAAAAGTTGAGGGCTTGTTGAGTAACAGTTGGGGGCTAGTTGAGCAATATTTGAGAGCTAGTTTTACCCTGGTAAAATGATGTGAAAAATATTTTATCTAAAAGCTGCTCGCTCTCAGATTTTTGGTAAAAAAATAAAGTTCTTAAAACTGTATGTAAATAACGTATTTTAGAACATATTGTCATACAAAAAGGCTCCAGTATAAATTCCTGTCATGCACATCTCTGAATTTCAAAAAATACGCTACCAAATTCAAAAGCGTTGCAAACGCTTTTGAAATTTCAATATAAACAAATAGTGTAGCGGTGCCGTGTAACAGACAATTTCAATCGATTTCTGCGAATTCCTACCTAGATTTTTGCTTATATTTTGATTCTAGCCTTTAGTTTTATATTTTTGTATAATTATGTCAATTTAAAAAAAAATAAAAAAATTCAACGGTTACCGTACCTGAGAGCTAGCAGCTTTAATTTATGTAAAGTTTTCTGTTCTCTGTGGAATGAGTGTTCCCATATTCGCAAGAGACTAACATCCTTCACGACCGTTACACTAATCTACATACAGCTGAATAAAGACACATTTCTGACAGAGTTACTGTATACCCTACTCGACTACCAACTGCTCGATTTGGTATTAAAGATATATTACCCATGAAAATTGCCATGTTGAATTATATCATGACTGAAGCTTTGGAAAGCAAGAAATGGGTTATAATGAACTATTTCTATTGTTTACAGGCATAAATGAAAATACACTTTACAGAGAATATTTTACTAGGATTAGAAGAGAATCACAAACATTTGCCTCTGGAGTTTTGCAAAAATAATCAGTTTCGAGCTTTTCCTTCGATTTTCGTTTATGTTCTTACGATTTTGTTTTTGTAATATAAATTTTGTTTCTGGAGATACTGCAACAGCAATACAGTATGGATATAACAAGAACAAGCTTGCTAAAGGGAGTCTCTTATCATGCAACAAAGGGACACAAATCTTCAAATAAGAGTTTTTCTGAATCACCGTATTATTTCCCTTTTGGCTTCAATCCGTAAATCAACCGTATACATAATTGCAGAAATATATACTAAAAACTCCAGATAAAGTAAGAAAACTAAAGAAAATTTTTGTCCTCATCCACAACCATACTCGTCATCCAATTCTGCTATATGACATTATCGATGCACAGCCTAAAGTGCTGAAATGAACAGCAGCAAATATAAAAAGTGTACATTTAAATCACTCAAACTAGATGTATGTGAATTTGCAGATTTAATACCTGTTTTCATTAAGATATAACTTGGTGTGTTTTAATTAAACGATCAACATTCTTTAAAATACTTGGTTTGCTAAATAATCTTCCAAACGTCCTGCATCCTAGAACAAGGCTAATCCTTTAAGAACTTTGAAAAATCAGTGCTACCGTGCGACTTAATGACCTGATGTCTCAACGCATTAGATGTTAAGATAATGACAATAAGCGAACACAGTTTTACTCATACCAGTGGTCACCTGAATTGAGGAGCCACGGGCCTTGTGTAGCTATAGCATTTGTGTGTACCAATAAGCCATTTCCATATTGACTGCACCTGAAATAATCAGCCACGTGCCTTGTGTAGCTATAGTATTGATGTGAACCAATCGACCATTTTCATAGTGAATGCACATTAATTAATCAGCCATGTGCCTTGTGTAGCTATAGTATTGATGTGTACCAATCGACCATTTTCATAGAGAATGCACCTTAATTAATCAGCCACGTGCCTTGTGTAGCTATAGTATTGATGTGAACCAATCGACCATTTTCATAGAGAATGCACCTTAATTAATCAGCCACGTGCCTTGTGTAGCTATAGTATTGATGTGAACCAATCGACCATTTTCATAGTGAATGCACATTAATTAATCAGCCACATGCCTTGTGTAGCTATAGTATTGATGTGAACCAATCGACCATTTTCATAGTGAATGCACATTAATTAATCAGCCACGTGCCTTGTGTAGTTATAGTATTGATGTGTACCAATAAGCCATTATTTAAAGTGACTGCACCTCAGGAGCTTCGATATTTAGCATGTAGTATTTCCTAATGAACCTCTACCAAGAATGTTCAAATCATGACCCTCAGTTCAAAATTGACTCCGCCTGTGAATCACTTGATTTTATTTTGGCTAATGTAGGAAAAACTTTAAAAATCTTCATCTCTGCAACCACAAGGCATAGAGCTTAGCTTTGTGACATGTATCATTGCCTAGTTGAACTCTACCATTATTGTTCAAGTCATTACCCCAGGTAGGGAAAATTTCAAAATTCTTCTTGTGTAGAACCACTAGGCCCAGAGCTTCGTTATTTGGAACATTATATAGTGAACGTCTACGAAGTGTGCTTAAATCTGAACCCCAGGAGGTCAAAAGTGGCCCTTTCCGCTATTGCTGACCTTGTATTATAGCCATTGGTAGCCAGATGAGCGATATAGGCCCATTTTGCCATCCTGTAACAGTGAATGCACATGTATTAATCCGTCACGCGCATTTTGTAGCTATAGCATTGGTGTGTACCAATAGGCAATTTTTATAGTGAACGCACTTGAATTAGGCAACCACCTGCTCACCTGTGATTACTTTGGATATATCCCTTTGTTGGTTACTGTCATTGTTGCGCATTCGTACAGTATCTTCAATTATCTCTATTTCTGTTATATATTTCTGTATTCTATTTCTACTATATTTCTATTTCTGCTATATTTTTATTTTCTGAAGCATACGTGCACGCATACAAATGTACCTTGGTTGGCTTAAAAAGTATTACTAGTATGTTGCATTTACATATCTGGTAACATTCGTAAATGATTACATTAACTTATTTACTAATCTTCGTATTTCTATGTCCGGATTTGCAAGTTTTGTTGAATAAATATAATACGTCAATTAGGATCTTTTATAATGCATGAAAATGATTTTATACTAGATTTTGCTGATTTCGTTGCACGAAAACATTTATAGCCTGTAAATTGTTAAATAATTCGTAAGCATAATTACCTAAAAACTCCGTGTCACGCAATCCTTCCGGATGATTTCAAAACAGTCCTGCAGCACGGTAAATGCACGTCTTGTAATGGATCTTAAGATAAGCAATGGTAATATCCACTGGCAAGCTACATAGAATATAAAAAGCAAGACGTTGCACAAGTTTAAAACAATTAGCCATCCACTAAATAAGTTATCTGGTCAAGATTCCAAACCATGGAACCATGCATACCCGTTCGACATCTTACAACTACGCCACTGTCTATGTGCGGTGTGAACTTCGGTTGGTGAAAAGTATTTGTTCGAAACGAAATCAATTGAAATAACGAGTAACAGTAAATACTGGCGAATATTAATGAGTACCAGGTAATATGAACATATATCGTATACCTGTCACAAATACTTAATCCTGATTGGTCGATAGCGCTCACGTGTCGGGTCTGCAAAGTATGTGTAGACCTGGAAAATGATCTGTAGACCTGCACGGATTTCAAGACGTCATTTCTGTAATATTTTCGTGTAATTTTTACTAATTTTTATGAGGTATACGATATAATATTTTTTGACTAATATTTCGGTCAAATATAGTTCTGCGGACCTGTTAAAAGTGATATTGACCGAGGACGAACTTAAAATTAGTCTATAATTGTATAATATATGTTATCCAAATTGCATTTTAGCACGAGTGACTCGTGTTTGAGTACATCTACTATAATTTTAGGAATATAGCGGAGTCTATTTTCAATGATATTGTCGAATATAAAAAATTCTTTCTGAAAACGCCTGTTCGTGATCATATAAGAAAGAAATTATGTTGACAATGTTTAATACGCAGTTTTCACATCTTTCCTTACCGTAAATTCATAACTCTATAGGATTATTTAATTAAACCGTACACGATTGAAGTTAGGCTTAATACCTTGCGTTTGTTATAGATTTTAAAGAAAACAACTTGTCAGTTTGAGATAGTTTACTATAAAGACATGAATGGCGACATTTACACAAAAGAAAGAAAAGAAAAATTTGTCACACCTTTGTTCTGGCACCTGTGAACTGTACATGACAGGTGTCTGATGTATACGCTACGAACTCAACATTTATCAACATTGAATTTATTCTTAACCCCTGAAACACAGTTGCATGTTTATTGACTGACATTAAAATCAGTGCTGTTTGTACAAATTGATGTAAGTGTCCGTAAAATGTTTTAATAAAACTCCCAAGATCATATACTGCGTCAAAGGGATATACTTATAAGAGGAGCGGTGGTGAAGAGGTGAAGGTGTCTTCCGCTCTTCCGGGATGTTACGACCGTACCTTCGCATATGACAGCAGTACTGGTTTGTCCAGGAAGCGGACTCGGGAATGACTTGATAAGCTACAAGCTTTCCTCACAATCAAGCTGAATCTAAAGGGATATACTGCTTTGCAATAACATGTATATTTTTTGAGAAAATGGATAACATTAATCATTTCACAAGTTTCAAACTTTCAAGTAACATTTCTGATCGAAAACCAAACTTGGTTTGGTACATGCCAGTCAGAGATGGACCTGATGTAAGGCATGAGCGCACTGTCTTCATTCTCGGCCAGTAGTGTTCTTATAAAAAGAGGACACGTGGTAACCGTGCTATCATGTTATGAAGGTATTAAAAGATGTTAACGCACATAAGAATTTGGACCAACATATGCGGATGCTTGGGATGAGCTTGGTCCATATTGGTCGAAAAACCTTACAGTTGATTTCTATACATGCTGTGATTCGTACAACAGTAAAAGATAACAACTTGATTATATAATTATACACAAAGTATTTACACAAAGTATTACAAGGAACATTTTTGTATTTCTATTAGTATACACATGGTTAACTTATTTAACATATGTAATTGAACATTATGCTGTTTTTGACCTATTTCAATACTTAAAACGCAGATAGATCTTGCCGAATATGAATTATTTTATGGAGAGGGTAGTGGAGAAAGAGGTAAACAAAAACCACTTACAGTATGATTAGAAAAGACGGAATAGGCAAATGATGATGACATTTTTCGTGCTTAGTCTTAGCTATATTTTCGGCAAGTTTAAGATGCCATGAAGTTGGCAGCCTGACAGCATGAAGTTAGCAGTCTAGCAGCATGAATATATCAACCTAGTATGTTGAATTGTTCACAGCCTAACAACGTTAACCTAGCAGAGTGAATTGTTAGCTGCCTAGAAGAGTGAAGAGAACAAGAAGTTAGCAGTCTAGCAGCAAAAAATAGGTAGCGTGAAGTTAGCAGCATAGCAGCGTTAAGTGTTAGCAGCCTAGTAGCGTGAATTGTTAGCAGCCTAGCAGCGTGAAGTTAGCAACATAGCAGCCTGAAGTGTTAGCAGCCTAGCAGCGTGAATTGTTAGCAGCTTAGCAGCGTGAAGTCAGCAGCATAGCAGCCTTAGGTGTTAGCAGCATAACAGCCTGAAGAGAGCAAGAGGTTTGAAAGCTAGCAGCGGCACGAAGTGTTAACAGCCTAGCAGCGTGAAACTAGCAGTCTAGCAGCCTGAAGTGTTAGCAGTTTAGCAGCGTGAAGTTAGCAGCCGTGCACCCTGAAGTGTAAGCTGTCTAGCAACGTGAAGTTAGCAGCCTAGCAGTGTGAAGTTAGTAGCCTAGCAGCGTGAAGTACTAGAGTAAACAGCATAGCAGCCTTATGTGTTAACAGCATAGCAGCCTGAAGAAAGCAAGAAGTTTGCAGCATTCAGAGGCGTGAAGTGTTAACAGCCCAGTAGCATGAGGTTAGCAGCGTAAAGTCTAGCAGAATGAAGTAAGCAGTCTGAAGTGTTAGCAGTCTAGCAGCGTGAAGTGTTAGCAGTCTAGCAGCATGAAGTTAGCAGTCTAGCAGCGTGAAGTATCAGCAGCCCAGCAGGATCAAGTGTTAGCTGCCTAGCAGCATGAAGTAAGCAGCTTAGCAGCCTGACGTGTTCGGCTACGAGAAATTAGGCTCATCACATAGAAACAAATGATAAAACACGTTTTATGAGATATAAGTGCTCACTAGAGTACATTAAGCGAATGTTATTATACATCTCACACTGTCAAGAAGACTAACTAGTATCCTGTTGCATCTCTTGGCGGCTGGTTGACCGTCTGAGATTCCAAATTTTAAAGTCTCAGTAAATTGATTACGGTTTTTAGTCAGCGCAATTAGCTCACTAACCTGTTTTTGCATATTTCTGTGTGGTCGGCTAAAATGTAAGTAGAAATAAAACAGGCCGCTTTGCTGCCAACTTCAAGCTGTTATGCTGCCAACTTCGTGCTGCTAGGCTGCCAACTTCTCGAGTTTAAAGCTGTATTTTCTTTATCCGAGGGCATACAAAATCTTGGGTTTCATTTGATTAGGAAAATTAGAAATTTCAGACCGGTCTATACCATACGGTCAAACACTCTCTTCGATCGTCCGGATGTCAACTACACATACTATTACAGGATCTTATGGATTTAAATATATTGCACTCTAAATGAAGCGGTAACATAAGACCAATTACCGAACTGCATTTTACGACATTTGACAGCACAATTCAACTAACCTATTTGGCTATTTCTCATGTTACGTGATGAAGCAAAATTTCAACAATATACAGTTCTAAATGGACTATCTTTAAAATATCTGTATGATAATTACATTAATGGACACCTACTTGGCATTGATTGAAAGACATTTTGTTGCATTTATTCATTGGATTATAATCTTTTTCCAATAAAAATGTATATTGCGATTGATTTACGAATTATACAAAGTGCTTCATGTAACTCGAGAATTAAGGGAAACAAATCTTTAAAAAGATCTGTCTAGGCTCTACTTATCATTTAACTAAAATAAACCTACAGATAGTCGTATTTTCTAAACAGTGTATTTATAATAGCTCTAACATTTTGAATTATCCTCTACTGTATGTAAATGTTTGTTAAAACTATACCTTTATATATCATGTAATTTGCCTCGTTGAGGTGTAAAAAAGGGTTCCTTTTGTTGAAAGAAATGCTAGTTATAGATTAAGTTAAATTTAATTGAAAGGCGGTAATAAGATGTCGATGGGTCGCAAGGCCGATCCCTCCCAGGGATGTGACATAAAATCGAGGCCCCAAGCAAAATATGAAAAATACACTGTATCTTTGGAACTTGGTTGTTTTCTGTTTCTTGAAGTTTTGCCAAAATAAAACTACCATCTCCTTCAAGCGACATCTCCTCTGAAACCACTAGGCCAATGTTGATGAAATTTTGCAGGGATTTTCCTTGCATAAAGCTTTATTAAAGTTGTTCAAAGAAATATAATTCCATGCAGAACTCTGGTTGTAATGGCAACAAATAGGAAAAACTTTAAAAAATTTTCTTCTCTGAAACCAAAAGGCCTAGAGCTTAGATATTTAGCATGTGGCATTGTTTAGTGGACCTCTATCAAGATTGTTCAAATTATGACCCCCGGTACAGAATTGACTTCGCCCGGGAGTCACTTGGTTTTACATAGGCTTATATTGGAAAAACTTTAAAAATCATCTTCTCTGAAACCACAGGGCCTAGAGCTTAGATATTTAGCATGTAACATTGCCAAGCAGACTTCTTCGAAGTTTGTTCAAATCATACCCTGGGGTCAATATTGGCCCCACCCAGGGGTCACTTGTTTTACAAAGACGTATATAGGAAAACCTATTTGGTATGTAACATTGTCTATTGGTTTTCCACCTAATTTGTTCAAATCATGCCTCTTGGGTCTAAATTGGCCACACCCATCAGGCAAGTGAACTTGTATTCAGGTGAGCGATATAGGGTCATCATGGCACTCTTCTTTACTTAAGATTTATTTTTCAAACTTGATTCTCAGTCAACATGCCAATTTGGAAGAATTTCTATGTAAAGGAAAATGTTGGCCCTAATTCATATAGGAAACTCTAGCAAACGTCCTTAAGTTCTGCTAATACCAAGGTCTTAGTGTAGGTCTATGTCCGTTAACACGATCAAATGTTTCGGGAGGAACTTTAGTGTAATATGTATTTACAGGGACTTCCCCCGATTAAACATTATTTCGGATTAATAAATAACGCATGTTATGAAAGCATGCTATACGTAGATGTAATATCTAACCATTGCTAATGCCAGATTAGCCTTCATGACTACGTCAAGTCAAGTGGATTGAAAGTGCAGTGTCTGGCAGTTGTAATTAAGGTCAGCGAAGGTTGCAATCTCATTTATATGGATAAAGCGGAATCCAGTTATACAAGCTCATATAGGTTAATATGACTGTGACGTAATACATAAATGTGTATGTAACCGTTGCAAAACGGTAGAGCGTGTGTGTGAGAAACAATTTAATAAGTATATTATTCAATAAATTTACACAATAATGAACGTTACTGTCACAATATCCTAACTGAACTGTAACTGCATTGATAAATAAACAAACATTCATTGAACCTTCTTCGATACAATGTTAAAATGCATATTCAAATATGCGTATTTTAAAACGAGAATCTTGGTTGTTGTTTTTTTTATTAAATAAGAAATAAATAACATATCATAAAACATGCAAACGTTGAAAAATTATTCCTTGCGTTCAACAAATAGTTATATATCATTAGTGTTAAATGTTTATTTGTAGTGCTTAGTCGATATTCAAATATAAATGTGGAACTTGAATATTCACTTGCATGAATATCAAATTATACACTAATTTTAACAAGGTTTCAAAGCAAGGGTCACTTTGTTTCTTTATTTAGGCCCCTGATCTAGTCCCTTGGATTCATGACTAAAATCAAAGCAACTTAAATCTTTTTAAAAGTCATACAATTATCTATAAAAAAAATATTTAAAGTACATTTTAACAAGACAAAACCATTTTCGGTTTACATGCATTTTCACTATCATAATTATGTAATGCATAGGGTATGTCATAAATAACAAAGTCGGTGAAATCAAAGACAATCTATGATCATAATCTAAAATGTGTCTAGCGTTGTGGTATAAGAGTGCCATTAAAGTTGAAATTAATATCTAAATGCGCCCCTGAACATGAATTGTCACATAAATGCAAATTTTCAAACGTGTACTTTTAATCTTTCATGTTTAAAGTTCCATATATAGTAAACTAAAATAGGATAATGATAGAACAATGTTCTATTCACTATCTAACGATGTTGACATATGCCTTTCTTTCGTATTCAAGTCGTTTCTTCACGCAAGATAGTTGCTAGAAACCTTTCTTATTTTTTGCAATATCATTGAAAAAACAAACAAACTGTGCAATATTTCTAACATCTGCTTATCAATTTAAAAAGCCAAGTTAGGAACATTTTTGTACAAAAGAAGGTCATTTCCGCTCAAGTCATTGTTCTTGGCAAAATAAGAGCTACTTGTAATCGTGTTCCTGGGACTTTAAAATTTAGCTTTTTCGTTGTGGTAAGCTGAAACTTCATGTAAATGAAAAAGTGTATACATGTACTAAGAACAATATATAAGGGGATTACACATTTAGAGAGCATCAGCAAAGTTTTTAATGTTTAAAGAAAGACCGAAAAAGACAAGAAATACTCAGATCAGCACCGTGCCACGTCTGAATAATAAATAATTTAAAAGCAAAAAAAAAAAAAAGAAAAAAAACAATGATATTGTGGCAATTATCTATATTTACATTTGTCTTTCAAATGGTCGGTCATAATTAAAATTCAAAGTCGACTATCCTTTTGTTCAAGGCCCAGAATTACACATATGTCGTAAATGGTAGTCACTATTACCTAGAAGTTTCAATGTTTGTTTTTCGATCACGATAAGCCAATGCTTGTACCAACAATAAGTGTCCTTCCACTTAGTGCCGGTCGCGGTTGCCGCTGGTAATCGGGTACTAAAGATTTCATTCTAGATATAGATCCAACAGATTTGCGAATTTGTATCATATAGGGCATCCCACTTGTTTTGTCCAAAATGGATTCCGATCTAACAAAAGACTTTTCAGCTGTAAATGCATTTTTAGGCTGTCTGCTGCTCGGATAAAATGTTAGAGGTGTATGTAATGGAGACACCGTGTCTTTAAGCCCTTGGAAACTTCGCTGAGCTCTGCTGCTTCGTTTTACAGTGCCAACAACTTGGCACGTGCGAATGTGCCTTTCTGCTCTTTCTTCCATTTGCCGTTCCAAATCCGCGCTTACACCTCGATGCCTCTGGTGTCCGGAGAAAGTATCAGTACGACTTGTATGCAAGCCAAAATCCGTTAAAACGTTTCTGGACATAATATTACTAGCACTGGAGTTTGCGCGACTATACCTTGATTTAGGTAAAGACGGAGAGAATCTCCCTTCAGCGGCTGACTGTGTGTCCCTGCTTCTCGCAGATGCTTTAGCGTCTGTTGCTTTATCCATGTTATCAAGTTTAACAGACTCTAATGTCATCTGAGTTTTCGCTGAATCAACGTCTCTATTTAAGCTTGCTTTTAATTTATCATCATCATTTTCAACTTTGTGTCCGGATAATTCCAAATTCGACGGGAAGCGATCTAAGGTTGGACGACCCTGAAATGCTTTAAATGGTCGAGTCCTTTTGTATACATTTGTTTCTCCGATTTTTTCAAACACATCACTTCCACGAGTCTCAGCTGTTTTTCTTATACTGTTCCTAATGGGATTATTATCATCCTCTAATGATTGTTCTGACTCTTTAGAGCTTGTATTTTTGTCTCGTTCTGGACCGAGCAGGACCTTTATTTTACTCCTTTTATATACCATTTTGTATCAATTTCACAATTTATCCTCGTGTTCTGGTTTTTAAACAATGATTTATTAGCCAATGTTTTATTAGTTTTCGAATTTAATCCATGTTAGAAGTATAAGATTTAACACAAAAATTAATCAAATGAAATTCGAATAACTCCGCAAAATGGTTACATTAATGCATACTTTATACTTGTGATATCTCATATCATAACACCGGGTCACAAACGTATTTAAAATTGACATAAATCACAAAAATTCAATATAAACCCTTACAAAGAACACTGAAAGACACATCTGCCTATTAAAGCGTCTATACAAAGCGACAAATAATCCAATCCATTATTTTTGTAGTTTTGAGCATTTGCTATACCATAATATTATATGGTTTAACACCGTAGAGCGGTTATCTCTTAAGTCGCATTATTGTAATTTAAGAGCAGGTGACTATATGAGGGCAAACGTACAGTAGCCGAGATTTACATTCATAAACGTTGTTCCATATGAATTTGCAACGCAATGACTTAATAGTTTGATCATGCCAATTAAATCACGTGCATGGCTTTGAACAATGATGTGAACAAACTTAACTTGGGTTAAAGCCATTTTGCAATGACAATGTGGTATTCTACTATATATGAATATAATCGGCATTTAAACAGCATTCCGCTATAGTATGAAACGACCACGGAGAAGATGTCCACACTAAGATGGACGGGGTAGGAAATGACCGCACTAAGACTGAGTAGAAAATAACAAAGTCGTGATATTCTAGTGGCTACTTTGATTTGAAAAAGGATCTTGTGACTTCTGTACATTTCTTTCCTTCCGGATTAGAAAAATAAAATAATACTGATCTAGATATTTCTGTTACAGGCAGCTTTTTCTGACAACTTCCAATATCTCAAAAAAGAAGCTGACTTACTGACTAGGGCAGTCGACTGTCTAGCCATTTACTTTTTTCACATCAACTTGAGCTGTTTGGTGCAAAACGACATTTGTCTACGAGCGCGTTCTTTCTTTTCAATAAATATCTTTTCCTTGACTTAGTTCTCTCATATAAAGTGACCCCACTTGACATTATTTGCCATTAGACTGGTTTTAAGATAATCAGCAATTAAAACACTAGGACAGGATTAAGTATCAATCGGGTTTGAATAACTGGATTAGTCTCAAGTGACCGGGTTCCTTCCAGTGAATTAAGTTCGATTCAAAGTTTTCAACCATGTGTGGTATTGGGGAGTGTGCCGATTGAACCTTAGTTTCGTGCATGTACTTATTTTGATGCATTTAAGAGAAAAGTGTGGTCGCGGCAATGAATAAAAGTCAGTCATAAATAAGAGTTAATATTAGAACAAACTACACTGTGCCAAATTTTGTGTATTTTTTTTTTGTCCATTTTACATGACATGTTTTCATCTAACATAATTTCTTTCACTGCACAACTTGGTACCATGTTTGCTAGCTTTGAAAATAATCGGTTTCCGTGTATAACGTAAGATCGCGTGCAGATACTTAAATACATCAAACATTTATTGTCTGTTTTGTAAATAATTTACCTTGTGTTAATTGTTCGTACCAATAGAAGTTCAATGATCTGGCCTGTCCCAATGTGTAAAGATAATTATGATGTTTAACATCCATCTGGTGTAATTAGTTTGTTTTTCTTGTGTAAAGATAATATAGTATGATCTACATGAAGGCTGGTTTATTAACCACCCCCACCCTCACACTCACCCCCACCCCTTGAATATAATTTACCATGCTAAATGTTCAGCAAGATAACCTGACTGGGTCAACATTCAGCATTTTAGAAACAGTAACTATGGTTCATTCCAATGATCTGTTTACTCAGAAATCTAATTGACGGATCTTTTTGTAATAGCATTATATACAACCGTTTTAATATTAAACGATCATGTTCAAAACACACTTATAGCTTTGAAAGCATTTCTATCGCCGAATGAAATATAATTTACCACATTGGATACTCATAAAGGATTAATTTAATATGCACCTTGGTAAATAAACATTTAATGTGCATCACTAACGGCGTCTTTATGAAAATGTGGTTGGATATAAAATCACATCAATATAGAAAGGAGAAACAGATATGGCGTGTAGTAAATGGACATTTAAAATCCCGTTTTATTTAATTTTCAATTTCACAGGACTGTACAGCTTTGCCATTCAAACATTGATAAACATGAAGGCCAAACATTCAAAATTGTCAGTGACACGTCTTTATAGATCTTAAACTGACAGATACAGTAAATTTAAGATAATGTGACAGTCACATTACATATACATGTGAACACAACAAGTTTGCAAACATTGCACAAACATGCAGAGCATGCAGATAAAATTTTAATAGAAAAAAATATCTCGTTTCACAATGTATATACATGTGTACATAATAAAAGCTGGCTGCCTCTGCGTTACTGTTATATTATCCTAACTTTACTGCATGTAAACAAGCGTACATTTGTATATTTCATCTGATATGAAAACATCTTTTACAAAAAAGCCAAGTATATATATAATATCGTATACCCATCAAAATACTTAATTCTGATTGGTCAATAGCGATCAGGTGCCGGGTTCGCAAAGTACGAGTAGACGTAGACTTGCGCGGATTGTAAGATGTAATTTCGGTTATATTTTCGCATATATGAGGTATACTTTTCCAGGAAGTGGACTCGAGCTTCAAGAATTCTTCAAAAACGTTCTAAAGAAATTAGTAAAAACTATAATGATTTTATACTAATCTATGATATAGTATATTTCGCACTATAATTCTAACCCCTGCATTAGCTTAAATGCGTTGTATTTATAGAATTTATCATTTGAAATGACAAATGCATTAAATGTTCTGCGTAGAATTAACCATTTGCATAGTGGCGAAATTTTGACTTTAGGAGGAGTCCGGGTGGGGGCACGAAAACCAAACATATTCCTACCTCACTATACAAATAACGAAAACCAAATAAACACGAACAGGTTGATGAAATATATCAATCGTCAAGAGTTGATAAAAACGAAATCCACTTTATACTCTTTCATCTCATAGCAAATATGCATACAAAAGATTTGATTGCCTTATATCTACAGACAACTGTTACATGAAAGGTAACATTGGGAAACCTTTTCAAGACCAACGATTTTGCAAATAGGTCGACTGTCAACTTAGTAAATAAATCACCGCGGCTTATAAAGAAACACTTGAAGAGTTTGGATAAACTTTTTGTGCACAATTTACGAAAAAGTAATCGCACATTGTCACCAATAAAACCTTTGAATGGAACCTTTATGATAGAAAATGGTATATTTAAAATGCTTAAACATTTCTGAAGTAGTCAAGGGATGATTTATTCCTGGGTTAAGGTGTAAAACGTGAATATTATCAATTACCAGTTTTATTCAATCCATTTCGAAATAACATTAAATAGCACTGAACTCAAATATATGCGTATTTAATGGCAGACAGATTTTGGTTAACGAAAACTGCTTGTGTTTTGTATTTGTTATCATTCCTCGGGCTGGTTTCTTCGTCTTGAATAGTTGGGTGAAAAGAAAGTATCAGTCCATAGTCTTTGGTGCAGTTTTCTGTACTGCAATGTGTAAATACATTTCATAAGCGGCTGTTTACAATACTTCTTTATTGTTAAGCATTTTTCAGCTATTTTAGTTTATTTTGATAATCTTTCATCAGCGATTGTTCAGAGAGATTAGTTGGTCTTGTTTTGATTTTACAAGCAACTTTACGTTTGTTAATTTATGTAATGATATTGTTCAGCTTTCTAGATAGACAGTACAATAATTATATATGGTCATCTTGTTGTTCAGTATTTCTTTTCGGGTATGTTGCTTGGTTTGCCAAGTAGATAAACAGTGCGGAAGCACAGTGGTTTGTCTCAGGATCGGAGGATCCCGGCTTTGATCCCTACCAGTGCCACGGCGGTTGTGTCGTAAGGCAAGGTACAGATATGACATTGACAAATTGCCTCTCTCTCTGTTTGAGATTGATTTCATCTGGTATAAGTCCAGAGAACGATCAATCTAAGTTGTAAGAACTTGTTTCGCAAAGGAGAATAAATCAACTAGTATAAATAAAAACAAGTAGTGACCTCCATCTTAAGGAATGCAATGTATATAGAAGGCAAGGATGCACATGTCGAAGTCACGTTTTCTACAACAGCTCGATCATGACACGGTTACGACAAAATTGACTTTTTGAACATATTGTAGAGATTGATATATTCCGTGTGCAAATCATATCACTTTTGCAAGATCAGGGTAGCTATTTTATTTCCTCTTTTTACTTTTCCTTTTCATGGATCTCGCAAAGAAAAGAAAAAAGAGATCATTAACAATTTGTTGTACTCTGTACTTCATGTGCAAATATGACCAAGCTAAGAGTAGGGAGATATATATTATTTAAATAACTTCTTAAAAGAGTAATGCTAACAGTTTTAGTATATCTATATACATAATATACGAATCAAATAGCATTATCCATTACAGAATTTGAAACCCTATAGCATACGCTCTCAATTCCTGATATGGAGAAAAGTGAATCCGGGTGTTTAAAGCGACTGCACTCCAAATTCTTAGTAAATTTTATTTTTTTGGTAAAATCAATATATATTCAATTTGTCAGCATCAAGATTATTTTCTTTGTGTAAGAGCTAAAAATAAAAGTAGAATTATTTTTTTTACCCGAGCCAGGTTTTGAACTCGGATCTTTGCGCTTACAAAATATTTACAGCGGCTTAACCTACTACTCTACGGAGCCAGCTGATTTGATTCGAGTTAAAAATATTGATATACCAAAGAGCCCACCCCGTTAGTCACGGGGTGATATTTTCTACAATAAAAGTAAGCAAAACAACACATTTCAATTGTTTCTTTTGTTAGAAAACTTGTCACGTTATCATAAGACGCTCAGACATACTTTATCTATGTAGGCAGTATCCTGTACACGGCGAATTTGTAAAACGACCATTAAAATTTCAAATCTTTCTGTACATGTATAAGTATGTATATAAATATGTGAACTAGTCCATAGAAAAATCTCATTTTTCCATTATATTTGAACAAGCTGTAATGAAACGTGTTGAGTATAATTGAAAATGCTAAAAACATGCCGTTTACCGTATCGTTCAAACTAACCTGTTATTTAATATATCTCTTGTGTCAATGTTGAAATGTAATTTTCTACAAAAGGACACTTTTTCTTTATAAATTAACAATAGATGTTTACCCATGAAATAGTTTGCCCCCTAGACCGGTGCTCATAAAAAAGAACATTGATCAATTATTCAAATAATCAATCATGGTTTTCTTACATCGTAAAGGAGTGTCCATCCTTTGAAATTTCCAGTGTTTAATTCATTATTTTGACGATTTATGGCCTTGTATTTAC